>PVKC010005979.1:0-32048 GCA_004027635.1 Crocidura indochinensis | reverse complement strand
TTTTTAAATTTGTTTTCTAGTTTTGGGGGGGAATATAAAGCTATATAAATGATATTTAGATATGTGATGCATCGGTTTTTAAATTTATGAACATCATTTAAAATTTAAAATATAGTTTTCCATTGAGCTGAGTTAAATACTGTCCTGGCATGTAAATTTTTCATATATTTGTATATTCATTTCTTTTGGATAGGAGTATAGGAGTGAAACTGTGGTTTCTAATTTTAGTGGTTATTATGAAAGTGCTTTTCATAATGACTGTAATCCACTTTTTACTAGCAATGAGAATAGTACTCCACATTTTAATTGGCAATAGATAAAATTAGTCTTATTGATATTTGATATGAATAAAATAATAACAATATATTAAGATTTCTTCTCCTCCTCCTATATATTACACATTGTTCTAGGTACCTATTGAAAATAATGAACAAAGAACACAATATATGCTCTCAAGGAAGTTGCCGTGTAGGAGAGAAACAGAAATCACTGACAGATAGATAATAGCATATTTCATGGCCCTAAGTACCATGAAGTAGAAAATAGAAAAATTAGGAGCATAGAGTGATGTCATTCTCTTTTTTATCTCATTGTTATTTATTTATATATTTTCATTTATAAAGAACTTGATGTATACATTTATTTACATTTGGCTTTAATATCCAAGTTTTCTGCATTTTAAAATAATTTATCCTGTCATTGCATCAAATTATTTTTCTAAGCTTTTTTCTTTTCTATTGGTTTTATAATGTCCTTTGGCAAACTTTGTTCCATCAAGTTTATATTTTTAGTTTTTTTTATTCAGTTCTGGTTTCTCACTTTTTTGGAAATAAACATTGTTGAATAAAAGATCAAGAAATTTTTATGAAATAATTGAAGGCCAATACTTATCTCTGAAGGATATATAGAATTTGTATAGGAAAAAGAGGTTATATATTATATATCTTTAAAAAGTTTGGATTCATGTCTAATCTATTCATGTCTATTCATGAATAGTTATAATGCATACACATAATATAATAACATTGTGATATATAAATATTGCTATAACTTATGAAATGAGTCACTAAACTTTCATGCATTTAAAGAAATATAAATTTAAAACTCACTTAGACAATTATGGAATTACATATTTAAAAGGTACAAATTAATTCATGACACATAAATAAATCTTAGGAGAGTGAAATACACCAGAATATCTTAAAAATGAAGCATTACTTTTCTAACAATGACCAGTAGAATAGACTATTCCAACCAGATTATTGATACTTAAAGGTTTCTAATATATATTCTCAAATGTGTTTCTTAGTCTAGTTTAAAAGACAACAATGCTATCTGTAACAGTATGACATTTTCCCTGGACAAGTTAAACTGTGTTGCTATAATTTGGAGAAACTTTTGTATCTATTGCAATAAAATTTGAAATGTTAACACTTAAAATCAAGAAATAAATTTGATTTTTCTAAAAATTAATCTGAATTTTTAATTTTATTTTCTAAATCTTTTTTGATAAGTAAAGTTAGCTCATAATTATTTAGGTAAATCTTTTTCATCCAGCATTCATTTCCAGGTTGACTAGCTTCCATAATATATTCTTATAATAAAAGTGATTTCATACCATCATCTTCATATAAGAAGAATAATATATTGATTTGTTCCCCAAATGTATATTCAGAGTCGCATACAAATAGAATTGCTTTCACAACACATTAACTTTCTTCTCCCTCTGCCATGTAAAACATATTTTATAATATCTTATATTTGCATAACATTTTAGATTTCTGGAAATTTGGAATATATTTTTTGATCAGAGTGATTCATTATGGAATAATAGGGTTAATGTTAGATATTTAAAATTATTATCATTTTTCTTTACTTTTTTAAAATGTTATTATAGGGAGAAATGTGGTTCTCAGTAGCATTTAGTTCATATATTAGATACATACATGCATATACACACATGAATTTTAATTTTGTATAATCAAACTATTCCACTCTTGCTGAATTTTCAAAACTACTATGAGTATACAGAAAAGGAAAACAAACAGCATTGAAACTACTATGAGTACACAGAAAAGAAAACAAACTGAACATTGTGTTGGAGATAGCTTTGCTGTACAAACATAGGTCTCACTGAATTTTATTTTCTGCCTTATTGCATGCAATTTGTTTCTTCTCCTGTATATTTTTTCACATCATTACTCCTTTTCAAATTTAATCCATTAAGTATTTTATAGAATTTTCTTTCAACGTAATAGCCTTGTGCATTTAGAACATAAATTGTGTACCACACCTATTTTCATTATCACCTACTGTGCATTTAAACATTGTTTATATATGCCACTAATGTGTTTTAGATGAATCAGGTACATAACTTGATTGGCCACATAAATGAGTTTACTAAGTGGATGGTCTGTGATTTTTCTTTCACAGATATAATCAGAACAGTTATTTTTCTATACAGGGAAAAATTATAAATTTTGCCTTTTCTGACCCTGATAATTACATGACTACAATTACAAGGTTATTAGATAAAATAGTTATGGGAACAGAACAGACATTTTGCTAAGGTAGCATTCAGGTGACATTCCATACATCTTTGGTTTCAGCTTTAAAAGGAAATAATTTGTAACCTTGACTTTAAAAAGTTTCCGGTTTGCTAAATTTATTTTAGCATCTCCTTATTTTCAATCTCTATTGGCCTAGATACACCCACTTCTTTTAAAACCTTTTAGCATACTTCTAACCCTGATAATATATTTTCTTATTTTTATATTATAAAATTTAAGACATTATTTCCTAAAAATTTATACCAGCACTACTGTAAGTTGGGTAAATCCAACATACAGTATATTTCACACTTTACTAACCTTGAGAAGATTAGTACAAATTAAATTTCACATTAACCAGCCTAAAGCCATGAACAGAAAAGTAGACTCGCGGGTATTTGGTTAATTGTGCTAAAAATATATTCATGTTATTTCTGTAGAGCATAAATGTAGCAAATGTATTTCTTTAACTAAAATATTGAGCTTAATTTTTCTTCTTTCTCATTTATTAATGTGAATAATAATGGCTCTTTTGATCTTTTGCAAATCTGCTTGGTTATTGCTAACCAAGCTATTATTCTCTTATTATTTTGCATTTGAGATATATTTATGAAGTGAAATCAAATTTCTTTATGCTTTTTATTCAAGCTCTTATCTGTTTTTTGTTTTATTTTTTTATCATTCAATTTAAGTATAGACTCAGAAATAAAGATAAGCTAATTAGAACAGTGTGTTTTTTAATTATATGGCTATTGTTCACTAAGGTTTAAGTCATAAAGTGCTTTATTCCATGTTTAATTTAGAGGATGAAGCGTTATTAGTGGTTATTATGAGTAAATATACATTTCCCCAGGTATTTTGCCACGAAGATGAAAGGTCTTTAGTAGGTTTTTGAAAGGAATATGTGCTACATGATATAATCATATAAAATGTCAGCCTAGGGGCTGGAGCAGTGGTACAGGCAATAGGGTGTTTGCATATGCTAGCATAGGACAGACCACGGTTGGATTCCCCGGTGTTCTATATGGTCCCCCAAGCCAGGAGCTATTTCTGAGAGCATAGCCAGGAGTAACCTCTGAGTGTCACCGTGTGTGGCCCAAATACCAAAAAACAAACAACAACAACAACAAAAAACAAACCCCAAAAACAAAGTCAGCCTTATTTATAGTTAATATACTTTTAGGATACTTTAAAACTTAATATTCTTTAAGGATATAGTACAAATGAAATTCTGAGGATTGGTTTGAACTAATTGATTGTTTTTCATTAAGGTTATCTTGTGAAATTTTAAAACACTTATCAGCATGCAGAATTTCATTTATTATTTCTTAAATTTTATTTTTTTTCCTAAACGCTAAGTGCTCAGGGCATGCTCCTGAAGCTGTTTTCAAGAGTTGCTTCTGGTAGAGTACAGGAGACTATATGGGATTCTGGAAATGGAACTCTGTCAAGTTCAAGGCTAGTGCCCTACCTACTATACTCTTGTTCAGGCCCCCAATTTTGTTTAGTACTTTGGAGGAGGGGTAGGTTCAAACCTAGAAGTTCTGAAAGTTACTCTACTATACTATGTGCCTCTGCTTGGGTATTATTCACAGCAGTGCCCATGACCATGTAATACCAGAAATTGAAACTGAACTCTTGCATAAATTCTATCAATGTCCAAAACGAAAATGACATAAATGCTGATTAATTTTAAATAAAAAGTACCAACATGTTTAATTGTATAATGTAGACTTGACATTTAGAAATAGAATATTTTTTCCTTGCTATTCACATTTGTGGATAGACCATTAAGCTATGGAAATTAACCTTTTTTCATTCTTTTAATCTCTTTTGGTTGTTTAAGCAGTCTGAGATAGTTGATGTTTTATTTTTTTTTTTTTACTTTCTATCTTGGTTGCTAAATTTATGATCTGAATCATTAATATGCCTTGATTGTTACAATCTCTAATTCATTGGGTTCCACTTGTGAGTCTGGAAATAGAAAGCTCAGTCAGTGTAAGAGAAATCAGTGTTCCATTTGAATGCTAATTACGAGACAAGTTCTGTATACTGTAACTTAGCATAAACATGGTCATCAGTGAGAGAGTAAATATTCAAATACTTCCCAGGAGACTGAGATTAATAGTATCCGCGCTTATATTTAAAAAAGAAAAAAATAATACCTTAGTTGGATACATTGTTATTAACTTTTTGGACATGTAACATCAAAATTGATAGTATGAGTTAGGTTTCTGTTATTATTATAAAAATAAGGATATATATATATTTTTAAAGCTTCTCAAAGTGTGTCCAAAACTGGGAAAAAAACTGCTTCATTAAAGGGTTAGGTATTTTATATAAAATGAAAGTTCTTACAGTTTTATGAAATATTTTTTCTTACTGAGAAATGATTGCTATCCTAGAATTTATAGAAAAGCATTTTCTAAAATCCTAAAAGTAATTGTTTATAGCAAAACATTTCATACAAGTATTTTGTATTTATTATGTGTTTAAAAACAAATATGAGGGTTTTTAAATCTAATTTCATTGTGTAATTTCAACAAAGAGTTGGTATAAACATTTTTGTTAAACTTTTCTAGAAATTTACTTACTAGAAATTTTAGCTGGGGATCTGGAGAGATAGTAAAATAGATAAAGTACTTGATTTACATACAATTGACCTGGGTTTGATTCCTGACATCCCAAATGTTTCCTAGAGCACTGTGAAAAGTAATTTTAAGTGTATAATCAGGAGTAACCCTTGAGCATTTAAGGGTGTGGCCCAAAAATGAATAAACAAGAACTTTAACTGATATCACAAAAATATTTAATAAACTTGTGAAGATTTAAATAATGCTGTTTATTTTCTGATCACAATGCTGGAAATTTAGAATTCAGCCACAAAAATTTATTTAAAAAATCAAATACAGTAAAGATACATTCTTTTCAATGACCACTGGAAATATGAAGGAAAAAGATAGAAATTAAAATAAAAATACCTAGAAAAAAGTGAAATCTGAAAATCAAGTTAGAAACTTTCAAATACATTTTATGTGGCCAATATTACCTTACAATATCAGAATAAACTATAACCCTTCCCAAACCACTTGTAAATATATGATGGACATAGCTATAACATTCTTGAAAAGTAGTAGCAAATTAAATTTGACATTACCATTTACTTATATTAGAAAATAGTGTTTATTCAAAAGTTGTAAGGTTAAGTCAAGATAAGTGAATTACTATAATATATTATGTCAGCCAAAGAAAAGAAAAATCATGACAATGTAGAAATGGAGAAAGCATTTTACAATATTTTTCAGCCATTTACAACAAAATTTCAATATAAAGGGGAGAGAAGGAACATATGTCAGCATAATAAAAATCATATAAAGTCTCAGCTAAATCATATACTATGGAAACTTTTATATGAAACTAGAAGTTTTTTCCGATAAATCGGGAATAAACAACATTCAGTACTCCATTTATACTTGATATAGTGTTATAACATTTATTCAGAAAAATTATATAATAGAAATACTGATCAAAGTATTAAATTACATTTATAGATGTTTTTATATAGAAGACTTAAAGGTTTTACACATAGTAACATTATGGCAAAATGGCTGGTTACAATAACAGTATATGTAAATTCTGTTTGTCCTTATATGAAAATAATAAATGAGAAGAAGAAATTTAGAAAGAAACACAATTTGCTATTACATCAAAAAATAAAATACCCAGGAGTAAACTTTAACAGAGGTGAATGACCTGTTTGTTTAACACAATTAAGATACTGTTAGAAGACAGCACAAGATATTAAGAGGAGATATGCTATTCCATTTATACAGATGGGAGGGAGAATTGATATTACCAAAATGTCTGTTAGACCAAAAGCAATGTTCAAATTTAAATGAATCCCAATTTCAATGCCATTGTGTTTATTTTTCAGGTGTGAATTTGGGCCACTCCCAAAGTTGCTCAGAGAAGTATTTCAACCTTTGCTCTAGGTTGTTGAGGTAAGGTTCATTCCTGGTAATTCAGGGGTATCATGTGGTGCTAGGGATTCAACTTGGGTCAGCTGCATGCAAGACAAGCACTTTATTTCCTTTATTATTTTCCTCACTCCCATTGACATTTAAAAGGAACTCAAACAAAAATACTAACATTAATACAGAATAATAAATCATAGCTAGCACAATTCTTAATAGGAAAATTAAAAATGGGGGCATAATGTACTTGATTCAAACCATCACTAACAACAATAGTTAAAACGAGAATCATAATTCCAGTTTTATTGGAATTAAAACAGTCTATGGATTATAGTGCAACCCCCCAAAAGTTTCTTATGTATTGATATTGTCTATGAAAAGTATATAACTAAACATTGATGAAAAACTCAGTACTAAGCAGCAGCACCTGGAGTTGATCTGCTCCTAACCTCATATGCAAAAGCAAATACAATATGAATTAATGGTCTAAATGTAATATCAAAAGCATGTAGCACATGAATAACATAGGTGTAGTGGAATATGACATAAACTTCCCTTTTTTATTTTCTTTCATTAAATACCCTCTCACTCTTCTCCTTCTCTTCATTACTGTTATTGGTGTTGTGATTGAAACTGTGGGAGATTGTACACACACACACACACAGACACACACACTCACTGACACACATACTTCACTATTGATTTTGCACATTTTAGATGAGATGCTTGCAGGGGTTGAAGGTTTGATTCTATGATTCTTGCGAAGTTTACCTCAAAGTTCACTGAGGCTTGCACTTCTCTAGTTGTGATGTTTACACACATGCTCATTGAGAGCTGCATTCTTTCTTGAGGCACCAAAATATTGTTGTGGTGCTTGCCAGGGGCCAGACTTTTTGATTGCCATGCTTACATGGTAACATCTCTATTGGATATGCTCACACTCAACTACTTATATTTGGGCTAGACATTGCTGCAGCTCTGCGAATAACAGGCAACAAAAACTAACTTGACACATGTGGGACACTGGGAATTTAAACACATGACGCTATGCTTGCAAAGCAGGTGCATTAAATCCCTCTACTATTCCTCTGGGAATACACTAGCTTTGGAGAGATGTTTGGGGATGCTTGACAAAATATATAAAAGTAAAGAACTGGTATTACAGTAAATTAGAAAGCTTCTATATAGCAAAGAAAATCAAAAACAATGAGCAAACAGCCTACTTAAAGAGAGAAGGTATTTGACATTTTAATATAGAATGAGGGAAAAACAGTACATGTAAGGAGTACATACAATTTGATTCTGTGTTAGAATTATATAGATCAGGAGCCATCAGTACAATGCTCATTCTAAATTACAGAACCACAATTTTTAAAAAGTAAAAACAAAAGGTTTATAATTTTACAACAAGGAAATAAAGCTACCCAATTTTTACTAGGCAGAAAGGACTTGAGAAATCATGCAGTAAATAGGGGCTTGCTTGCAAGCAGTTGATTCACATTCAATTCCTGATACCTTATAATCTCCACACTTTACAAGTGACTCCTGAGAACAGAGCCAGGAGTGAGCCTGAAAACCAAACAGAAAAAAATTTGACAGAAATTTGAATAGACACTTCCAAAAAAAGAGCATACTGATGATGATTAGCGGTATGTAAATATGTTCATTGATTTTTTTTATGTACTTGCTTTGGAAACCCATAAATTATTATTTTTTAATCAGAGAAATAAAAAATAAGATCACAAAGAAATTTTGCCTTATACCTGTTTGAAGGCTTACAGCAGACGGGGCAATATCAACCAGTTTTGGAGAAACAAGAAAAAAAATACTTGTACTCTGTTTATTGAAATGTAAATTTTAAAGTAGTTTTGAAAAGTGGTATGGAAAAACTAAGGAGAAAGAAATCAATCTTATTTTGGTGGTACTTCACAAAAAACAAATGCATTAACACAAAATCATATTAATCTAATGTTTTTATGATTATTTGCAGTATATAAAATATAAAACCTTATAGTGACTTGAAGAATTGGGTAAAGAAGTGGTGGTATAAAAAGGAAATGCTACTATTCAGTTACCAAATAATAAACAATGAAATAATCACTTGAATAAGAAATGCTGTAATGCTTATTTTAAGTATCTCCTATTTTCTTACTTTTAAATAAAGATTGGTGGGACCAGAGCAGTGGTACAGCGGTAGGGTGTTTGCCTTGCATGTGGCTGACCTAGGAAGGACCACAGTTCGATCCCCCAGCATCCCATATATCCCCCCAACCCAGGAGCAATTTCTGAGCACATAGCCAGGAGTAACCCCTGAGCATCATGGGGTGTGGTCCCCCAAAATAAAATAAAATAATAAAAGAAGATTTGTAGTGCTAAAAGATCTCATACAAATATCCCAATGCAAACTAAATCTACTTTTTTTACAGAATAAATAGACAACAGAAAGTGCAATTAACACTATTTATTTGGAACAGTGTGGTACATGCTCTCCTGGAACTGATAAATTTATTGGTGTTTATATATTAAAAATACAGAAATAAAATATACATCTTTGCCTAAAAAATTTGAGTCTGTGAGTAGGAAGTACAATTGCTTCCTTTTTTGTGATGCACTGAATAGCCTCATTCAAAAGGTAGAGACGGCCTGCTTTGCTTAAGGAATTCTGGGAAAAGCAGACAATTTCCCCTCCCACATTCATGGAGAGGGCCTAAAGTAATATATTTTAGATATGTGTTATGCATTGGTTATATGAAAAACTGACCTTGTAGGAAATTTGATGTATTTCTTTTTTATTTGTTTGTTTTCTTTTTAATAGTTGCTTAAAATAGATTAAATATAACTGACAGATTAAATTATATTTGTAGATATTATTAGCATGGCACTACTTATCTATATTTTCAATGTATGGAAATAGAGATTATCATATTCAATTGACACACTTCTAAAACTCATTTCTTAGTGTTCAATAATGAAGACTTTGGGGCCCGGGAGATAGCATGGAGGTAAGGCGTTTGCCTTTCATGCAAAAGGTCATCGGTTCGAATCCCGGTGCCCCATATGGTCCCCTGTGCCTGCCAGGGGCAATTTCTGAGCATGGAGCCAGGAGTAACCCCTGAGCGATGCCGGGTGTGACCCAAAAACAAACAAACAAAAAAATAATGAAGACTTGCAATAGTTTGTGCATTCCACTACTGTGCTTTGACAATTGAATGCTTATTTTGCTATCTTCAAGGTTTTGTGTGTAAACTGTATTTATTGGCAGTTTAAAAGTGTTTGGACAATATTTGGAGGACTTTTGAAACAGGGGTATTATATGAAATGACACCCATCCTTTTGGAAATAAAATTTTATCCCAGGGGCCGGAGAGATAGCATGGAGGTAGGGTGTTTGTCTTGCATGCAGAAGAACTGTGGTTCGAATCCCAGCATCCCATATGTTCCCCTGAGTCTGCCAGGAGCAATTTCTGAGTGTAGAGCCAGGAGTAACCCCTGAACGCTGCAGGTGTGACCTCCCCCCCCAATTTTTTTTTATCCCAGAGGAAAAGAGGTTCAGTGTGGATATGGTATGGTTGGTTAAAGAATTGTTTAAAACTAACTAGCTCACAGATAGAAATGATATTAATCAGGTTCGTATCTCTTGATATTATTATTTTTAATATAATTTTTATTTTAATCATAGTGGCTAACATATAGTTCACAGTTATATTCCAGATACATGTTAGCATTGAATCAGGGGAATTCCCATCACCAAATTGTCCTCCCTCCACCTCCGTTCCCATCCTGCCTCCCCTATCCTCCACACTCACCCCAGGGGCTTCTAGATTGAGTGACCCCCTCTGTGTCTAGTTTATTACTTAGTGATCTTATAACTGTTTGGTGTTGGTACCTCCATTACTTCTCCCTCTGTTGGGAGGCAGGACTAGATAGTTTGATTTATGTGGTTTTGTTTGAGGAAGAGTAAAGTAATAAAATGAGGTAAAAATCAACTATGCCAACAATAGGCAGAGTCCTTCTAGACGCTCTCACCCTTGGTTTGAGAGACGAAAGGGGAAAAAGAAGGTGAAACACCACAACAGTTCAACAGTTCTCTTGATATTATTATATGTAGAACAGATATCATATCACACACAAATCCTGAGGTAGGAGGCTAAAATATAAACTTAAAGTGGCAGAGTAACTATCATGCTATAATTGTTGGGGGACATGAAGAGTATGAATCATTGGCAGAACTGGTGCAGATAGTGTGAGTAACACTGTTGGGACTTGACTTTGGCAGTGATCACTATGTAAATGCCAACAGTGTTGGCAGCAGCATTAGCCACCATGGCATTCGGATAAATGTAAACACTAGCATTGCCAGTTTGATGGCTGAGCCTTGCTCTTGCTAATATAAAACTGGGCATGAAGGAGAAAATTGGGTCAAGGATGATTTGCAGGTTCTTTCATCAGTAAATGTTTGTGCAACTTCCTCCAACAGAGATGTTGGATAAAAAGCAATCCCAGGGGAGATAGATTTTTATTTTTGTGGTTATTGAGCTTCCATTATCTGGTTTTTTGTATAAATTGCAACTGGCTGTACTTATGTGATGTTCAGAATTAAGAAATCTATTCTCACTTCGAGTTACCAATAATTGAAGTTATAAAAAATGGAGTTGAGATCATCCACAAAGAAAGTAGGTACTTCTGAAAAAAGAAAAAGGAATTTGAGTCTGAGTGAAGAGTGATAATATTAAAATGTCTCTTCCTAGATTAAGGGAGTTTGTACTGGATTGAAAGAATGGCAGTGTTTAATAGTAGGTTGAAAAATAAAAACACATTCACAAAAAGACATAGCAAGTAAAAAAGAAAACCACAAACAGAACAAAGCAAGGAAAAATAGAAAGGTGAGTGAACCAAAGAACCAAAGAAATTTCAAAAAATATATAGGCATAAAGTTCAGTATTGTTGGTAGAAGATTACTGGAATGGTGGGAAATGAGACAGGAGATATTGTCAAAGACCAATAAAATGCTTTTGATAGCATATTCAGGACCGTATGGAAATGGACACCATTATAAAGACTTTAAGCGGGAAGAGTTATAATTAGATTTGCAATGAACAAAGAGGATCTAGCTGGCTCAATCAAGAAAAATAAGAGACTTTTGGCTAGGTTGGTTTATTATTTTAACAGCTCAGGAGAACATCAACACTACTCTAAAAAAATAAGTAAAGGTGACAGTGAAAAAATGTTTATAACACATGCCTCAAAAGAAAAGAATATCATCATATGGTACCAAAACCGATGTTTTTTGTATTCAGATATTTGATGATTTTTAACATAGATTTTTTTTTCAGTTTTAAAGGTATTGTAAATCTAAAATTTAAAAATGCACTATTATTTGCCTTAGAAAAATAGCTTTTTTATCACCAAAAAATGAGTAAAATATTTTGCCTTCAGATTATAATTTTAAATTTGTATACAAGACTGGTTAAACCTCAGTGACACTAACTACCTGCTTTACTGCTGATAGCAGCATATCAGATTATGATATTGAATCCAATATTATTGGAAGTTTATTATTATTAAACATAGTAATAACTTACTACTTACTTTCCTGCTGATAGCAGCATATCAGATGATATTGAATCCAATATTATTAGATCACACAGTCTATCCACTCCACAATTATCAGGCTTCATCAGAAATATAAAAAAAACTACATTATGTACATGTTTCTTATCTAGTGATTTATTTATTCACTTAATCTACACAATAATCTTAGGTATATTTTGTCACCTCCATTTTATTGCAAAAGACACTAGACTAAGAGTGCTTATAAAGTCAGTATAAAATCACATGCATACAAATGTTAGATTTGATTTGGAATTAAGCTCAAGCAGTTCCAAATGTATATACTCACCATGCTAATTTTGTACTAAACAGCAAGAAAATGATCCATTATCAATCTATGTATCTAGTATAAGTATCATTTGTGCTATATGAAATGTTGGCATAATTTTCACAAAGCAGTCTCAATACATATGTGAACTTCAAACCATTTAAAAGATCATTCCTCATGAAATTGAAGCACATTTTTGTGCACAGATGTCTTATGCAAAGTATATAAAATGTTGAAGTGACACATCTAAATGCATGTAAAAATTTAAATAGTTTCTAAACAGCAGCACAGATATGACTTCCTCTTGAATATTCTCAATTCCCCTGAGATTTCTGAATGAGTAAGATCAACTTGTCTTTCTTAAGAGTCTCACATATTGGGGCCCGGGAGATAGCATGGAGGTAAGGCATTTGCCTTTCATGCAGAAGGTCATCGGATCGAATCCCGGTGCCCCATATGGTCCCCTGTGCCTGCCAGGAGCAATTTCTGAGCATGGAGCCAGGAGTAACCCCTGAGCACTGCCGGGTGTGACCCAAAAACCAAAAAAAAAAAAAAAAAGAATCTCACATATTAAATAAGGTTAATCAGACTACAAATCAGTATAAAGTGAATAAAAAATATTCTATATGGAAAAAATATACCTGGAGTGTTCATAGCTAATAATCATTTTTCTGTTAATCCTCTCTCAAAGCAAACAAGTTGGGAAGAAACATGATTTTGCCAGAAGTGTATATCTGGAAAAATATTTAAACCTGACCCTCTGAGAACACTGTGAGCCAGACAGTCTTCAAAATGACCCTGATTGTGAGGAGAAAGCACTTTGAGTTAGGTCTTACCACCAGTGAAACCTCTACCATGCTAGTATTCCACAACTGGTTCAATATTAACAAACAAACCTACAGTGTTTTTTGACCTTGTAGGGTCTCTTAGAGCATCACTGAGTTTTAAAGTCTTAAATCAAGATTCTGCCAGGATGAGTTGATTCTCACAAACATGCTAACTAACAAAAATGAAACTCGGTTGGATTTTGAGAAGACTTGGGCTAGCTATCACAACCTAGCTTTAGTATTTTCATTCTCAGGGAAATGTCAATCAAAGCATTCTAAGTCAAGGCTAAAACCAAACTTTTGTTTGGACTACAAAGACAGGATGCCTTGGTTATTACTGATTTTATGCATTTAAATAAGAGTCTATGTTGAATTAAAAAATAAAACTTGTGAACTTGTAATGAAGAAATGTCTGGGATTTAGTGTGTCTGCTGTTTTATTAGAAGGAAGAAAGGGAAATCAAAATTAAATTTAGAAAATCAGAATTAAGGGAGTGAAATGAAGTCTTCAGTGCTTCCCCTCTTGTTATTATGCCAGGCAGGATTTAGAGATGGGGGATTCTGAGAAGCTTTGTAGTCATTGAGGAGAAACAGCAAAGACTGACCACATGCATGTACTCATATTTTAATACAAATACAAACATTATTTCTTTCCCTTCAATTCTTATGAAATTTATGCTGATAAATTTTGCTGGAAAATAAAACCTAAATATTCAGCCAACAGATGCAACTTTGGTCTTTTTCTCTGTGGAAAGAACAGGGAATTATCTATGATGATGATACTACTCTGTGTGAAATATTTTTGACAGGTGTCATGGCCTTGATAAGACAGCTTAAACTATATATATGACTGTTAAAATGTGAAGTCTGCCTTTTTGATTAGTATTTTTTAAACAAAAGCATTATTTTCTGTATCTCAGCAAAATATATCAATCACCCATTGTAACAAAAAATGCAAAATGGTTTTCAAATACAGTATCTTCATTTTTTAAAAGTATCTCCTGACTTTAAAAAATTTTTTTTTTTTTTTTGGTTTTTGGGTCACACCCGGCAGTGCTCAGGGGTTAACTCCTGGCTCCATGCTCAGAAATTGCTCCTGGCAGGCACGGGGGACCATATGGGGCACCGGGATTCGAACCGATGATCTTTCGCATGAAAGGCAATCGCCTTACCTCCATGCTATCTCCCGGGCCCCTGACTTTAAAATTTTTAACTTATATTTTATGCTTTGGCTTGTGGTCCAAATCTGGCAGTGCTCGGTGTTTACTCTTAGCTTTGCTCAGTAATCTCAGCACTCCTAGAAGTGCTTAGAGACCATATTGGGTCCCACAATTTGAACCCAGGTCAGATGCATGCAAGGCAAGTGCCGTGCTCCATATTATTTTCTACAGCTCCTAATGTTTTATGGCACTGTTTACAAATTATTTATGATTGATTTTTCAGGTATACATTATTCCAACACCAATTCAATCAGCAATGTCAGCTTCCATCTACCAATTTCCCAATCATCCTTCTATTCATCCATACCTGTCTCTATGACAGGCACTTTTATTTAAGACACTATGATTTACAGCTCTGTTGCTGATACAGTTTCATGCCTTGAACAATCCAGCTTGACACCTTCCCCAGAGTGATGACCTCCTTTCTCTGTTGTCTCATTTTCCTCAACCTCCCCACCCCATTTTATCCCCACCAACTGTGATCTGAATTTTTCTCAAGTTTAGTTTTCAGTTACTGTTGTCTCTGGGGTATTTTTATTCTTCTACTATGTTTTTGTTATATCCTGCACAGGAGAAAGAGCATTATGTATCAGTTCCTCTCAAGACTTACTTCTCTCAGCATGATACTTTCCAGATCTATCCACATAGCAACTAATTGCCTGAATTTTTTTTTTCTTATAGCTAAGTAGTATTCCATTGTGTGCATGAAACATAGTTTCTTTATCCAATTATCAGTCTTGGATACTTGGGTTGTTTCCAGATTTGGGCTATTATGTATAGTGCTGTGGTGAACATAAGAATACAAATGTGTTTGTCTTTTGATAATGATTTGGGACCCTTCGGGTAAATGCCAAGTAGAATTGCTGGGTCATATGAAAGTTCAATTCCTAGGTGTTTGGGGTTTTTTTTCTTTTTAGAAGTGTTAATATTATTTTCCCAAAGGTTGGATCCAATCTACCTCCTCAAACAACGAATGAGGGTCTCTCTTAAATTTTAAAATTTAAAGGAACACGTGGGTATTTATAAATACAGATATATGTATATATACATACTTATATGCATATATATTTATATATTATTTTCCTATAATCCTTACAATTACAGCAAGATGAAAAAGTATCAGGGACCAAGATATGTGCATGCTATCCCATTAGCTTTATTCTTTATCTTTTAAATATATTTTTTACTGAGATTCTGTAGTTTAAAGTGCTGTTAATAATGGTTTCATGGATATAATTTCACTACTGCAACCTTAACTTCTTCTGTCTCACAGAGTTCAACATCCCTCCCTCCCAACTCTTTCCCATCTTCCAAAATCTTCCTCAATTGTATAGATCAGCAATTCTCCCAATATGCTGCTTTGGGATCCTTGTTATAATCTTTTTGGGTATCTTTAATATCCATATGTGAGAGAGATTCTTCTGACTCCTTTCCTTCCAATGTTTTTACTCAGCATAGTATCCTCTATTTCCATCCAAATTGCTGTGAACTGCATGACTTGGCCTTTCTTAGCATTTCATAGTATTCAATTGTATGTTTCTATAAACATACATTTACATGTGTATTTTTTTTTGGTTTTTTGGACTATATCCGTGACTCTCAGGAGTTACTCCTGGCTATGCACTCAGAAATCACTCCCAGCTTGGGGAACCTATGGAATACTGGGGGATCAAACATCGGTTTGCCCTAGGCTAGCACAGGCAAGGTAGATGCCTTACCGCTTTAACCACTGCTCCAACCCCTACATGTGTATTTTTGCTTGTTTGTTAAAGTGCCATACCTGGCTGTGTGTGTGCTTACTTCTTCCTTTTAGCTCAAGGATTACTCCTGGCAAATATGGAGGAACCAATGTGGTGCCTGGGATTGAAGCTGAGTCAGCTGCACATAAGACTAAGGATCTGCCCATTGTACTGTTCCTCTGACCCTAATCAAAACTTCTTGATCCGTTCATCTGTGGTTGGACTTTTGGTTTGTTTTCATATACTGTTACTATATTAAGTGTGACACAGAAGCATAATTCTATATAAATTATTTTGAATGCCTATTTTTCTCTTTGAGAATAGATAACATGAAGTGCTATTGCTCAATCATATGGTAGTTCTTATTCCTATTTATTGATAGGTCTCCATTAATTATGTTGATTTTTGTAAAGTATAAGCCATATAGTATTTTCATCAACAGTGAATGAGGGTTCCTTTTCACCATGACTGCACCAACATTGGAACTTTCCAGGGTTTTTTTGTTTGTTTGTTTCTTTGTTTTGTTTTGTTTTTGATATGTGCCTTTCTCATTGTTTTGACTTACATTTCACTAATTAAGGATGACCATTCTTCTGCATATCTTCTGTGGATGTCCATCTCATTGCTCTATTTATGTATAGGGTCAGTTTTTATGTTGTTGCTGTTACTGAGTTTTGTGAGTGCTTTATAGATCTTGATATCATAATTTATCTGATGTATATGTTCAAATATTTTCTCCATTGGTTATATTCTTTCTTGAGGACAACTTGTCTTCTGATTTTCTTTTCTGAATGCAAGGGCAAAGAGTTGATGCTTATCAGACAACTTCCCTATGTAGACTCAGGAATTGCTGGAATGTCACGGAGAATGGCAAATCTGAATAGTTTAATGGCACTTCAAGGAATGATATCACTTCTCTGTCTTAAACCATCTGCCTAGCTCATACTAAGTGTCACAAATACTGGGCTGGAAGATAATTGAATGACTAAATAGTTTGCTCAAGAAGTATGAGGTTATATGTTGTATCCCTGCTACTGTCTGGAAGTATTGAGTGTGATCTTAGTAGCTTTGTCCTTTTGTTCCTAGCAGCTCTACTCTCTATAATGCCCTCAGAAGGAATTTTCATCTTGTTTTTGCCAAGTGTATGTGAAAAAGTCACTAAAAAAGAATGTGATGCTCACTGAGTTACCCAGATAAAGTGTATGAATTCCATAAACAAATGTCAGTGTGACTCATAAGACACTACAAAAAAATATAGTGAGGAGAAATGGGGTTCTCAAAAGTGATATAAATGATAAACTTAATTTTAGAGAAATAGAAATAATTTTAAGGACACATTTCACTGATATTACCAAATATTTTACATTTTTTAATATTTTACATTTTATGCTGTTGTTCAACCACTCCCTATATTTAATTCCAAGTTAATTTTTACCTTTACAAAACACAGTTGCAAGCCCAATAAACACCTACTTCCTATTTTTATCCCCAATCGTTTACTGCCAATTTTTACCTACTTTCAATTGTTCTGCAGCTCACCCATTATACATGTTTCAAATAAATTGAATCATATAATATCTTACTTTTTGTGTTTTACATCTTTAACCAGTGTACTTTTGTTTAGTTTTGCTTTGTTTTAGGACCACACCTCACATTAAGGAAGATTTCTGGCTTAGTGCTTAGGAGTGACCCCTGCTGCCAGTTGAGGGCACCAAATATGCCAGGTATTTAATTCAGGGTTAGCAAGATGGAAGGCAAGTTTCTTAACTTCTGTCCCATGTCTCTAGTTTTAATCACAGTATGATAGTTTATCAATATTATGGTGTAATTCTACTCTTATATCTTTCTTTTTTCACTCAATTGTTTGAGATATTTTCATCATTCCCTGTCATTCCTTTCCCTTTTTTTCTTTGTCCTGCCTTATCCTGCCCTTCCATTCCAGTAATTCTGAGTTTCTCACAAATTTATTTGTAGTGCTTATAAATTGGTTTCTCTTATCAGAGTACTACAAATGGTTACAGTGTGCTGGGATTATATTCTGGGATTATATTATATTTGCATAATAAAAAATTGAAGATCACATACTCAGTATGACTGAGGTTTGAACTAGTGTACCACTTAATCATAGCTTGTGACTTCAACATTTCACTGTTTTTATGCCTCACATGTGTGCTTATTTAAGTATATGTGCACACATATTTTGATTATCCATTCATCTAACAGTGGATATTTCAGTTAATGCATTCATCTGACAATGGACATCTGAGTAATTTTCAACTTTTATACATTTATTATGAATTGTTTTACTGTATTTCTGCACAAGTAATTTTTATAAATATTTATTTTCAATTCTTTGGGGCATATGTTTAGGAGAATACTTTCTGGGTCATATGGTAATTACATGCTTAACTTATGATGAATTGCTAACATCATTCCACTGTGTTGAGTGTTATTTGCAGAAGTTTGCTTTACCTTATACTTTGATCATTATTCTTAACATTGGGCACTGCTTAAAAACAAAGTTTCTTTCTCTCAGTGATAACAGAAATATTAACATATTAATATAATTCTGATTAATATAATTATAATACTAAATTTTAAAAATGTCCTTCTAGAAACAAGTATTTGAAGACAATATAATTAAAACAATCATTAAGTGTTTTTATGGCTTTTTATCTTCACATATGGAACCTAATTTTAAGAAAATCTTTCTAAAATAGCATCTTAAGAGATAATCCATTGAGTACCATGAACTTAACTATATGTGAAATAGATCAAGTGGTTAGTAAAAAGTGATTCCTTGCTCTCAGAAACTTGTAATACAAAGGCAACCTGAATTTATATTATAATTTTTGGAATGTCTAAGAATTCCAAGTAAAACCTTCAGAGACTATTTCTTAGGAAGATGAAATTATTTGGCAAAAGATAGAAAAGACAACTGTTATATGTTTTGTTTTAGAAGATTTACTTTCCATAAGATGCAATGTCAATTCAGCCCTGGAAATATCAACTACTCATGATCTTATGAGTCTGGAGGCCAGTGGAAAAGTGTCAATTAAAATTAGAGCTGAGACAATTGACTTAAAGGCATCACATAGAAGCTATATTTTAAGGTATGAAGTTATGAGAGACTACATAGAACAACATTTCCTATAGAAAAGGAAATCAAGGAACAAGTTCTGTAACACCTTTTATGTTGTTGATAGGAGTCAGAAGTTTCTGAGATATAAGTGTCTCTAAGTAAAATGGAATCAGGAAAAATGTGATCCCTTGAATATTTAAAAAAATGGCATGTTTGAATGATAAGGTAATTAGAGCTCTGACTGTTAGGATCAGTGAGATAACTCAACAGGCTATTTACAAGCTGTTATACAAATAATATGATTTGATCCCATACACCACATGGTCGCCTAAACACTACTAAGAGTGATCATCAAAGAGTCAGGAATAGGGGCCGGGCGGTGGCGCTGGAGATAAGGTGCCTGCGCTAACCTAGGACGGACCGCGGTTCGATCCCCCGGTTCCCCATATGGTCCCCCGTGCCTGCCAGGAGCGACTTCTGAGCGAATAGCCAGGAGTAACCCCTGAGCGTCACCTGGTGTGACCCAAAAAAAAAAAAAAAAAGAGTCAGGAATAACTTATACCACAATGCCTGATATGACACAGGAAAAGGAAAATCAAACAAACAGAAGTTGTTATATGTTATAAAAATATTGAGTAATATAAGGCTCACAAATGACTTTTGTATTTTAATGTATTGGTTACTCATATATTGCAGATGGGGAGAGGGCAAAAAAAAATGAACTAAAGAAAGCAAAAGTAAATACTTTCAGTAAAAAACAACTCATGATTACCAGAAAAAGGGTGGGGGGGGGAGTAGGAGACGTAAATCAAAGATAATGCATTTATTGATTTTCAATGCTTTACTCCCAAGCTTATGGAATGTTATTATTCATTGTTAATTCAATTTTGAAACATAAGTTATGTAGTCCTAGGTTTCTGGAGTCAAAGTAGTTGAAATCTATTAGAAATATTTGTGTGAGTTTTTTGGTAGGTGACATAGTGATGGTGGGAAAATAGGTTGAATGAAGAGTGCATAGCAGATGAGGAGTAGAGACTACTATGTTGATAACATGTTTCTATTGTTATGTTCTGCTTTCTTCTATGTGCATAGAGTGATTTTTCATGCATGCAGTGACACTAATTGATTACACTAAGGAGTTTGTGGTAGTTCCACAAGTTTTCAGTGTTGAGAAGCTGTTATGCCCAGTCCAGCAATTACTTTTTATTCCTGTATTGAAGCCTGTGTTAATATGATTTAGGGCTGATTTGTGTAGACAGTCGAGAGCCCCGTTGCATTCAATTGTGTAAGCTCTTTAGTCTTCCCATAATTGCCAGAGTAATTTGTTTTTATTGTTTTTTTTTAAATCTGATCTTTTCCACAATAGATCCTTGACTGACTCAACTACATGTGCCCCATTCACAGACCATCCTCCATATCATTTTTCTGTTTAATTTCCTGTAATTATCACTTTTTTTACTTTTATTTCCCTAACATTTCAATGGCTTGTGTAGTTTTGTGTTTCTAGTTGCTTTAATTCTTTTGAATAATAATCACTCCTTTTACTTATGTGTGAAAATTCGACTCCTTTCTCCAGGTTTTCAAAGAAAGAAATCTCATACCTTTAAGATCAAATTAAACCTCTCCCATTAGATTTCACAAGCAACTCCCACACAGACTTCTGACAGACTAGCACAAACCACACTGTGATTTGATCATTTGTATAAATATCAGTCTCATCTGACTCTGAAATCCAAGAAAGTGAAAAAAGATTTCCATCTATTTGTGTATTATAATCTACATCTTAGATCTGGAATATTGAACTAAACTTTTGTTACTTTAACAAACCTATTTCAGAGATCACAGTGATAGTACAGAAGGCAGAGCATTTGCTTTGCACTCTGTTGATCCAGGCCTGATTTTATGACCTTATGTTGACCCTGAATCCTGAGAGTAAAGTCCTATGAATTATATAGTGTAGTCCCCAGGCCAAAAACTAAAATAAAAATTCACTTTGGGGGCTAGAGAGGTATTGCAGTGGTGTAAATATTTGCCTTGTAAATGCCAGACCCTTGTTTAATCCTACACACTGTTTTTTTTCTCAATAGCATCAATAGGAGAGATCACTGAGAAGAGAGGTAGGTGTGGTTCACTCCCCACTTTATAAATAACCCATAAAATTAGACTATTTAACACTCTGAATATTAGATCAATGTATTGGAATACATGTTTTGTGTAGGAGGTTTGGGTTTGGTCCCTGGCATCTGTTAGTCTCTTAGGCTCAGATGAAAGTGAACTGTGAGCATATAATACTACCTTTGAGCAATGCCAACTCTGGCCCCAAAGTATAAGCAAATTAATAGTAAAAAATAGATAGCATGTATAACATCATGTATAAAATATAAGTCAAAATTTTAGGGTGAGATAATAGATTTTATGTTAAGTTTCAAATTACCTAAATGCTGTTCCAACTTCAGTTTCTTCAAGTCTAGCTTATTATATCATGCAAATAGCATTTTAGCCAGTCCAAAGAAATTAATAATTGAATTCAGTATTAGAAGCCAGCAAACCAAAAATTGGGACAGTGAAAAATGCTGAGAATGTCCGCAAATCTTTTCCTAAAGGTTAAGAAGGCAGAAACCTTAATCAAAAATCTTAATTTGGGGTTAGCAGAGATAAGAGTTCACCAAGCTGAGGTGCATGCTTTGCATTTAGGAGAACAAAGTCAATCACCAGCATCACTGAGCATGAAGAGAAGTGATACACACACCTGAACTTGGACCAGTGTGGTCCTAAACCAAAAGAAAACAAAAATAAATGTTTCTTTACAGGTATATTAGAAGTGTGCCACAGGGGATCAGCTCCTAAAGAAATGTATTGATCCTCCTTGTGCTCACCAATCTGTAATCACCCTTCCTAAAAATATACTGTTTCCTCTTTTTTTTATTACAGGCTGATTTTATTGTGCTCAGGGGCTAGCCCTGGCTTCGTGTTGAGAGTAATTCTCAGAAACAGTGCTCAGGGAAGGGCATACAATGCTTGGTATAGAATTAGGGCCAGCCACATGCAAGGCAAGTCTCTTAATACCTACTAGACTATAAATTTTTGTAGTAGTAATCAATTAATTTAGTTAATTTAATTATTTTTCATTAAAAATTAACTACAATGTGTAAGACAGGCACAAATAAGAAAGTGGATATACGGGCCCGGGAGATAGCATGGAGGTAAGTCGTTTACCTTTCATGCAAAAGGTCATCGGTTCGAATCCCTGTGTCCCATATGGTCCCCCGTACCTGCCAGGAGCAATTTCTGAGCATGGAGCCAGGAGTAACCCCTGGGCACTGCCGGGTGTGACCCAAAAACCAAAAACCAAAAAAAAAAAAAAGAAAGAAAGTGGATATAAAGCTGACCAGTGTTACTCCCCTGATGTATTTTAAATATGGGTGGGAACAAATAAAGATGTAGGCAAAAAAAAAAATGGCAAATTGGTAAGTATTACATCTGTAGTAATAAGTTATAGTTTAGATGAGATAGTTAAAAATGGGTAAATTTATATTAATGAGAGGCTATGAAATTTCAGGTAGTTAATACAGATTCAAGTCCTTTACAAGAAAAGAAACATATTTTATTGAAATTATATAGAAATGAAGGAAAAGGAAGCAGTAACTATAGGTACATGTTTTGCTTTTATTATAGAAAACAGAAGATGTACTATTATTGACTACCACACCTAAGAAATAATAAAAAGATAATGAATAGAGAGCAGTGTGTGTGGTAGCTTTAAAAAATATTCCCTCCTCAGTCTTTGCCAAATGTCTATTTACTTTTTCCTATTAAAAAGTAACTTGCACACATTCTGTGCATCAGAATCTCATATCTAAATTATCATTCTATTTAATTCTGATCACATTTTGGCAAACAATAAAGAAAATACAATCACAGAAGCTGCTAATAACATTTTTGTTTCCCAGATTCAACATTTAAACTGGCTGGCATTGTGTGCTATGGAGGGAGATGGGTGGTCTTTGATGGATGTTTATACCTATACAAATAACTCAGTTGTAACTGTCCAAAACTGAAAGCTTTTTTTTTTTCAAGGCTTTGTACATTTATATAAAAGCAGAGCCATTGTTTGCTGTGAGTTAATAGCTTTAGCAAACATGAAGCCAAGATGGATTTTGAATGAAAGGTGACCTTTGAAGTTAAGTCACCTTGCTCATTGTATCAGAAGGGAAATAACTAATTACATGTAAGCACTAAAAAGCAACTCTTGTTAGTTTGTGCACTGGAGATATATAATGCACTAGGGACATAAAACTACTTGATTGAAGAATTGTGAAGAATTGTTGGCATTAACCACTTCTTTTTCCTGGTTTTCTCCAAAAATATTTCTAGAATATGTTTTCTTCTTATTTTTTTTTCAATGAATATGTGTTCTTTTATTTCTTCCTTGAGTGTACTTTAACAGTATTCACCCTTAACAATTCTCAATTCCTACCATGTCAATGACAATTATATAACTTACTGTAGAAAACCTATTTTTTTTAGTGTTCATGAATCAGCAGACCTTTCTTTCAAGCTTCTAATCATCTTTGAATTTTTATCTATTTGGAATCTATTATTGTATTTCATTTCTCTTTTTCTAAATACCATGGATACAAAATTGTTCATGATTGAGTTACAGTCTTACAGTATACACCAAACTTCACCCAAGAACATTTCCAACCTCTAATGTCCCGTTTCCCTCCCACCCTGCCTGCTTCTGGGGCAGACATTTTACTTTTCTCTCTCTAACTTTTTTTAGACACCTATAACATGTTTTCTACTTATGCTCAGAAATTTGGTTTAAATATAGCTACTGACTCATAATAAATATTATTTGCATAAAATAGTGGAAATCATGGCATTCCAGAACAGTATAAAAACTAATAAAATAAAAATAATCAATAGTTTATGAAAATAAAAAGGAGTTACTTACTCAATATACAGTATATTTGACATGCTGTTAAATTTGTTTTGTTTGTTACATTGTTAGTGTTATTATAACCTACATTCCTGATAACAATGGGGAAAAAAGCACAAAGTCCTACACTTTTCTTTGAATGGCAATGTTCATAATTGTGTACAAATTGTATGCTATTAAAACAAACTGTTTTGGTTAAATTATATGCTCTTGTCTGAACATTTTCTCTATCCTACTTATATACTTATAAATAGATATTTAAACTTTTAAAACGTATCAACCATTTAAAATTAAAAGCTACATATACAAATACATTTTTCTATGGCCAATAATTATAATTGCTTCCATGTGGACTTTTCTGTTATATAAAATACTTCACAACTCCCTGGTTCTCCAACACTCAAGGCAAATGCCCTATCCACTGTGCTATTTCTACAACCCTATAACTCCTTTTTAAAATAGGAAAAGTCAGATAAGAAAAACTAATATTACTCAACCTGAAAGTATGTTAAATATAGCTTACCCAAATACTATTTTTATGTCTAGTCCATCTGCCTTTGTCTTTTCATGCTTATATAATGCGATGTTCAGATATCTTACTTAAAATGATCTCCCATGCAATTCCCTAAAAATCCCTAATTTAGAAGTTATTTGGAATCAAATATAGCATAATAATGATAGTCTTGTTATGTATACAATTTCTACAATCAGCAATCATGCTGATAATCTGTTTTCTTAGAGCACATGCTAATCTCTTCCCAAACAAATCACTCCACTGAAGTGTTGCAGGTGACTTTTGTGAAGTAGGGACAAGGGAGAGATGGTAACCTTGAGAAGAGTGTCTGCAGCTTTCTTCTCTACCCACCTTAGTCAACTGGAATGTGCCTGGGTAAATCTAGGACTGAAAATGTTTGCAATGAAACCGTGCAGCTGGTTTCACCAGCTCCACGAGGCAGCAGTCATGTTGCACACACCCTTGATATGTGTGGTGTAGGAAATGATCCCTGCAATCTGATTTCTTGGCATGACATGCACTCAGGTTGGTGTAAGGGAATGTTCTTTGTTTTTTTTTTTTTTGGTTTTGTTTTGTTTTTTGTTTTTGTTTTTTTGGTTTTTGGGTCACACCCGGCAGTGCTCAGGGGTTACTCCTGACTCCATGCTCAGAAATTGCTCCTGGCAGGCACAGGGGACCATATGGGGCACCGGGATTCGAACCGATGACCTTTTGCATGAAAGGCAAACACCTTACCTCCATGCTATCTCCCGGGCCCCAGGGAATGTTCTTTGTAAGAAAGCAAAGTCACTCCTGAATCTTAGTCAGTCTTTTCAGGTTTGTTGCCTTTCCCTCACAAAGAATTTCAGGAGGTGATGAATAGTGAAGTCAAAGTTTTATTTATAGGACATGAGAAAGAAAAGAGAGCTGAGAGAGTACCCCTCAGTAAGAAATGTGCGCTCAGAATGGAGGTGTTCAATACTTGCCTTTTTAAGTTGGTTTTATAAGTTTTCTCCCAAGCTTCCCCCACGTGCAGCTTTCCACCTAAAAAGAGTCCATTATTATGGCATATTTAAGGTAAAACCCTTGAAACATTTAATGATCCATCTTCATGTCATGAGCTTTTGCTTCTGTTCAAGCTTCTTTCTGGATGGGGTCCAGACTTCTCCAGGCTTTTGCTGGTGCCATAAGAGTCTTATCAGACCTCAGTTTGTGTGTCCACAAAGTAGGTTGGGCTAGTGACAAGAAGACTTCTTCAAATTTCATTTTGTTTTTAGTAAGTTTAAAGAGTCATTGTCAAGCCTCCCCACCCCAAAAACTTGCCTGCTTCAAAAGTCTCCAGGAAATGCAATGGGAATCAGCAATAGAAGGTGTAGTCACAGGTTTGATATTAAAAATTATTTTCATGAACCTGGACTAACTTTTGTGCGAGGCCCTGAGTATGATATGTAAGATTAGCATAGGAAACTTCATAAACATATGGATGTTATAAATTCACAATTATTTAATAACTATAAGAAGATAGTTTTGGGTTTCTCAGTGTACTTATCCCTGTCTAATGCGCTACTTTTCTGATTCTCACCCTTAATGTTCAAGGGATCAGTTTCTTTCTATCAGTGTCTTATGATATATCATATCTGGGTTTTGCTGTTGTGTTCTCTGTTGCTGGGGTTCAGCAGTCTGCCTCTTAAGGTCTGTTGGTCTGTTGCCTGTGTCTCGTTGTCTCTTTGTCTTCCCTTGATTTTTATATGGGTGAAAACTGCTGCTTTTCCTTACTCATGTCTCCACAAGCACAGGTGATGTGTCAAGAAGAGGCTATCTGTGGCTGAAGTGATAGCACAGTTGCAGAGCATTTGCCTTGCACCCGGTGGCCACAGATTACTTCTCGCTCTACACTCAGAAACCTGTTCCTGGCAGGTTGGGAGACCAATGGGATGCCAGGAATCAAACCCAGGTTTGTCCCAGTGATCTGCATGCAAGCTGCATGCAAGGCAAATGCCCTACCACTGTGCTATCCCTCCAGCCCCAATTATCATTTTTTTAATTTGATGGCTATATCTGGCTCAATGTTCAGAGAAGGCACACACACAATGAACTTTGTATAGAAATAAATACTTGATTCATTGTGAATTTTTATTGCACTTCAGAGAACATGGGGTCTATTAAAATGGTTAGTGCTAAAACATTCAGGTTTGACTTTTGTCTTGATCTTTATTTTCCTTTTGAAGGTAGGGTAAGGTATGCAAACCCTGTAGTACTAAGAGACACTGCTCAGTAGACCATATATGATGGCAGAAACTGAACTATGTCTTTCTTCATGCAGAACATATCCTCCATCTCCAACTCTGATGTCTATTTCTTTATAAGAATTCCTTTAAATTCACAAACAAATGTGTACTTTTTCTATTAATTTCATTAATCAACCTCCTCAGGATGTAAAGAATGTAAAGAATGCAGAGTCTTTTATCCTCTGCAGAAAGGAAAAAAGAGAGAGAAATTAAAGAACTTTTTGGTGGGTAACTTTTTGGTGTGGGAAGACAAAGAGAGCACTTTGCCTCCACTCTTTGCCTCCACCTCCAACTGGCCTAATCACCATGATCTTTTTCAATTATTTTTAGTTTCAGGGTCAGATTCGACTGCATTCAGGGCTTTGCACTCAGGAATAATTCATGGACCATATGCCAGGCTGGAAGTTTGGAAGTCAAAAATGATCAGCGGCATGTAGGGCAGGTACCTTACCCATTGTGCTAGATATCCAGCCCACCATCTTCTTATTTATAAAATGCCCATAGAAGGCAGGACTGACAGAATTTGTACTAGCTCCTGCACTGCATATCCTTGCAGGTTCTAAAATGCTGCCTAAATTCCTAGTTTCATTGTCTAATCTTACAGGAAGGAATTTCAGGGAGACCATGTAGCAAAATATTTTTATTTAGGAAACAGAAGAAGGAGAAAAGAAAACATCATAGAGTAAAAGAAAATACACCCTCTAAATAGAGTGTGCCACAAAGTTAAAGGAAGATGTTGAATACTCAGTGAAGGGGGTGGGTGACACTAAGTTAGATGTGCATCCTTATTTTCTGTAAGACTAGTTAAAGGCATCTTCCCAAGTAGGTTAGAGCTTGGGGGTTCCAGTGCAGATATAAATCTATTGCTAGTGAAAGCACAAAGGGCCCATTCCACTGCATTTAAAAGAGATGATTAATCGAGAGAGGAGTGACAACCCATTATAAAAAAGAGTTTTATTGGTAGCAAGCCTGCAGGTTGGGAGATGATTCTCATATGCTAGAAGACCCCTTCTTATCAGCAGGGTCACAAAAAAGCATTTTTTTTACAGGAAAGGAGACCAGAGCAGCACGTTTTTAGAAGGGTATGTTACAGACTGGGGGCTTTTGGTTGATCAATATATCCGGTCATGGGTAAATACCCTGAGGCACACTTCTGATGTGATTGCAAAGAAAGACCTCTTGATGGGCTGGAGAGAGAACTCAAAGGGCTGATTCATGCTTTGCAAGTAGCAAGCTGGGCATCGATCCCTGGTACTTCATAGTCCCTTAACTATCACTGGCATGACCCCTGAGCACTGTTGGTTTGGCCTTCTAAAACAAAAAATTAAACCAGAAACAAAAAACTACAGAGGAACATTCTCAGCATTTTCAATCGTGACTGTACACTATACTTGTCTTTAATTATATATATAAATTTATATCTATAAATTTAATTATATTAAATTTCATTATTAATTTCTTTGTGAAGATTCATTAAGGTCTTGTTAAGGAGAGAAATTTTGAACTTTCAGTGTCTTACACTTCCTAACAGGATCTTTTCACTCCAACTGAGGTTTATCTTTTCCAAGGGATGAACTAGACTTCTCCATTTGGGCATGAGCAGAGCAACTCTTTTTCAGATCATGTCTTGGTTTTATTCCTTCTCAAACTTGTTTCCAGGGAGATTCCTTCTACTTGCTCTTTTCTAATGCACGCCTGTATAATACGAATTGAGAATGAGGATATAACAGAAATCACTGTCCAAAAATATGCTATTTAGACATAAGGGCTATTTTGAGTTTAATGTGATCGAGAAACAACGGACACAGGAAAAGTTCTAAAAACAGGGCATTTCTCTTTATAAAAGAATTTTCCATTTATGAAGTATGAAAGATAGCTCAAAGAAAGAGCTGAAGCACTGAACTTTGTATACAGGTTGGATCTTTGGTTTCACATGATCACTTAAGTGCTGAATTTGGAGTAGTCTTTGAGCCATTTATAAAGGAATTTTTTACATATGATTATAAGTCCCATAACTGTAGGACTCAATAGATTTGATTAGTGAAACAAGTAGTAAATTAAATATGCATACTAAAATATTAAAATATATGTTTTATTATTTCCTAGTCACCTTTCTTTCTGTGTTGTGCTCTCCCTCCAAACTTTATTTTTACTAGCTTCTTTACTAGCTTCTTTTGTGCTCATTTTAAATGTAAATCTTCAGATTCTGCTTGCATCCTTGAATTCCAGTTGTTAAATACCTGTGTGTGTGTGTGTGTGTGTGTGTGTATAAAACTATATAAATTCATTCTCACCCCTCTTTTTATTCTGCCTATTTTCATCTTAATTCACATGAGAGAAAATTCTCCTGTAACTCTCTAGGTTCTTATTGTCTGGAAATAAAAAAAAAGCCCATAACCACCAATTAAAAAAGAGAAAAATATTATAATAAGAAGACATTCCTGTATACAAGAAAAGAACAAGAATGTTTTCAGTCACCATCTTAGATTATCTGTAAAGAGAAAAATAATTTTAGAAAATAACGAATGCCAGTCATGGTAGGTCATGAGTGAATAAAGACAAGGCCTTTTTTTTTTCCAAATTTAAATTACTTTATCATTGATAAGAGTCAAGGCATTCGATCTTCCTCTTGGAGTGAGAGAGACACAGAGGAAGAATTTCTGTATATATGTAAATACCTCACAAAATTGTTGCAAGTGGTAGATTTGGCTTACCACAGAAAAATTAGTGTGTCTGAGCGGGTACCTCCTGGATTCTGTGGCAGATCACCTAATTCCTGGCTATTTCCTTTTTTTTTTGGTTTTTTGGGTCACACCCGGCAGTGCTCAGGGGTTACTCCTGGCTCCATGCTCAGAAATTGCTCCTGGCAGGCACAGGGGATCATATGGGGCACCGGGATTCAAACCGATGACCTTTTGCATGAAAGGCAAAGGACTTACCTCCATGCTATCTCCCGGGCCCTGGCTATTTCCTTTTAAGTGGCAAGTGACTTAGTTGAAGGGAAAATAGTGCTTCTTACCTCTCTGCTCAACCCAAGTCTGCCACACAGGGAAAAGCTTTGTGTGGGTTGGGACCGGAAAAGTCTGCTATGAGCACGTATACTCACTGAATAATCACTACAGCATCTCAGCAACAATATGAGGAAACTGTCAAGCTTTGCCTGAAGTCTATTCAATTCTACGTGGCAAGGGAATTGGTCCCCGCCACTCAAGTTCTCAGAGCCCCACAGATTCAGGTTGAAGCAAGAAATAGCTCTTTTCAGAAAAAGGAAAATTAGTCCTAACAGCACAGGTGTTCCAAGAACATCACCTTCCATCACAGAGAAGAATTTCAGGAGGAAACAAAATTGTGAACCAAAATAGTATAACTTAGAATAAAGTGAGGAGAGAAATACAAGTTCAAGAGAGAAGAAAGTATATTTCATGCTAAAAAGGGAACATTATCTTATGGAAGGGAATATTATTGTAAGAATAATGTTTAATATCTTCATTAATAAGTGAAAGACTATAATAAAATCTCTATAGAACAATTACCTGAATAGACATAGGTCATTCAATATAATGAAATATTAATCCAGTATGGAAAGAATATAAAAATTTCATAGCAATCTAGGATTAAGCTGCTTAATCTATTCGAGGACAAGCATGAGAGCTACAAGAAAATGCCATAATCAATGACAAAGTACTAAGAATTTTGTTTTAAAAGTTTCTCTAACATTTCTTGAAAAACTGACTTCATGGTTATAAATTATGTTGTCTGTTCATGAAGCTCTGTATTGTTTCTTAGTAAACAAATAATAATTTGGATAGATGGAGTATTTCTGGTGTTTATTTCGATACTTTTTTTAAACTATCTCCTTCCATTAGTTTTTTGCATCTAGAGCCTCATTTGATAGATTTGCCGTGAATCTTATGAGCTTTTATTTTAAGTAAGCTCCTTTTTGATCTTGTCACTTTTTATACTCTGTCTTTGGATTTTGCTATTCTGGCTATAATATATCTTAGAGTCTTTCTATTTTACAAGGTACTATACAGGATTTAGATTTTTTTTACCTGCATCATTCATCTTTGGGAAATAATTATCTATAATTTTTTTACTTAGTGGTTCTTCAAATTTGCCTTCTCTCCTCCAGGTACTCTGATGTTTCTTATGTTGCTCCTCCTGGATTCGTCCTACAGTCCTCTGGTATACAATTCATTTAATTTTAGACTTTTGTCCATCCCAACTGCAGTTGTTTTCTAGAGGTTTCTTGCATCTTCTCTTGAATCTCAATGATGATCTTTTTTTCTCTGCTGTTGTCATTCTTCTGCTTAGATGTTCTATTGAGTTTTAAATTTCACTTACTATGCTCTTCATTTCTCTCACTTCTTTTTTTTGGGGGGCACACCTGGTGATGCTCAGGGGTACTCCTGACTCTTCACTCACAGTCGCTCCTGGCAGGCACGGGGGACCATATGGGGAACTGGGGGATCGAACCGCGGTCCGTCCTAGGTTAGCGCAGGCAAGGCAGGCACCTTACCTTCAGCACCACCGCCCGGCCCCCTATTTCTCTCACTTCTTTTTTTTTTTTTTTGGTTTTTGGGTCACACTCGGCAGTGCTCAGGGATTACTCCTGGCTCCATGCTCAGAAATTGCTCCTGGCAGGCATGGGGGACCATATGGGGCATATGGGGCACCGGGATTCGAACCGATGACCTTTTGCATAAAAGGCAAATGCCTTACCTCCATGCTATCTCCCGGGCCCTTATTTCTCTCACTTCTGATTGTAATTTTCTCATTTTAGTTCTCATCATTTCTTATGCTTTGCTGGCTATCTGTGTCACAATTTTTTTTATCTGTTCCAACAGGTCCTATAATTCTTTTTTTTTTACTTTGAAATATGAGAACAAAGATGTAAAGAAAGAGGACAAGGTAAAGTTAAAGTGGAAGGACGATCACCCATAAACAGATTTCACATAAGTCCCCTTGCTGATATCTTAACATTGAGCTTTTAGCCAAAGAATATTAACAAAAACAAAACAGGACCCATTTACAATTACTTTGTCCCTCAAGACCCCA
>PVKC010005978.1:0-32023 GCA_004027635.1 Crocidura indochinensis | reverse complement strand
TGTATCACAAATTACCTTGAACATAGTGAGAGGTCAACTTGTAAGTACCCCAGTCAAGAGTAGTCTCTGGAGTTCTGGAGCCATAGTACAGAGGGTAAGGCATTTGCCTCACATGAAACTCTCAGTTTCTGGCATCCAGATGAAGGAATGATCCCCGACACAGAGCCAAGAGTAAGCACTGAGCACTGTTGGGTGTGGCCCCAAAATGAAACCTGTCCAAAAAAAAAAAACAAAAAAAAGAGAGAGTAGTTCTTGAACATAGCCAGGTGAGAGGAATATCCTCTTCCATTCTAGAAAATAAATCACCTTGCAAGCCTTGCACATGTCAAACTCCAGTTCAATCTCCAGCAACACATATGGTCCCTTAAGTTTAACCAGAAGTGATCCCTGAGTACAGAGCCAGAAGTACACCCTGAGTTGTGCCATGTATGGCCACAAAACAAGTAAAGATAACCTGAAGCAGTATAAAAAATTAGTACTGGGCAGGAGAGATAGCATGGAGGTAAGGCGTTTGCCTTTCATGCAGAAGGTCATAGGTTTGAATCCCGGCGTCCCATATGGTCCCCCGTACCTGCCAGGAGCAATTTCTGAACATGGAGCCAGGAATAACCCCTGAGCACTGCCGGTGTGACCCAAAAACCAAAAACCAAAAAAAAAAAAAAAATTAGAACTGTGTCTCATTGAAGTAGGATAGTTAAGAGGGGTTGATCTTCAACCCTAAAGTCTCAGCTCAAACACCATATTTATAGCACTCTATGACCTCATCAAGCCTCTAAAATGTGAAGTTTAAAAGTCTATTTTAAGGAGCCAGAGTAGTGGCGCAAGCAGGAAGGAGTCTGCCTTGCACGCACTAACTTAGGACAGACTGTGGATCCATCCCTCCGTGTCCCATATGGTCCCCCAAGTTAGGACTGATTTCTGAGCGCATAGCCAGGAGTAACCCATGAGTGTCACAGGGTGTGGCCCAAAGAAGCAAAAAAAAAAAAAAGTCCATTTTAAGGTCCCCCACCCCTTACTGAATAGTGACTACAATCAGCAGTGCTAGGGTGGGAGTTGGGGGATGATGGCCAGAACTGTGCTTGATGATGCTCTGCTGCTACCTTTGACCCTTAGATTGCTAAATGTTGGCAGGGATCAAATTGAAGAGCTCAGACACTCTAAACTTGTGCTCTACCCCTGGGAAATTCTGGCCCTGTGATGCTTTAAGCAAGAATGAATGCAAGAGGTAAAGAATTTTGCTGATTATTATTGAGTATCACATTCTGAACACAATTACTAAGTTCATTCCAACCATTTGTAAACAAATTACCAACAGGACACCCATTCTACCAGCCTTTTATTGACATCAAAACTTTTTAATTCCTGAGAATGATAGACAATCCACACATGGGCATAATCTTTGGCTACAAAAGCAGCTTTATTGGCAGCTCTTTACATCCATTAGTGCCAGATCTCATACGTGATGTGAAGGCGGAAGCACTTCTTCAGTAGGCAGGAGAGAGACTTCATTGTAGGGCTGTATTTATCACTTTCAGGACTTCCGGAAATGCTTGTAGTCTATAACCAGACAATCTCCCCTTGCAACTCTTATTATGAGGAATAGATTCTAGTTAAATAAAATAGATCCCCAAAGTACTATGTAATTCCCTTCTGCTTAATTTTCTGGCCCACAATATCACTTAGCAGTGCATATCATCTTATTTATTACCTTATTTATTTTTTTGTTTGTTTTTTGTTTATTTATTTATGTGTTTATGTATTTATTTCAATAGTACTCAAGGACTACTCCTGGGTTAGTACTCAAGGGACCATGTAGTATCAGAGATTAAACCAGGTTCTTCTTCATGCAATGCATCTGCTCCAACCCCTTGAACTCTCTCTGGCCACTTTTTGACTTTTAACAAATATAAAATGACTTTTTTTAGTTCTTGGAGCTTACTCCTAGTAGTATTTAGGTGAACATTTATGTAGTTATGTACTTATGTAGTTCTAGAGATAGAATGGAGATAACAATGCAAGTGCCTTAAGCCTTGCTTTTCTTCCTAGCTCCTGAAAAGGAATTTTTAAAACAATATTCACTTGGAAGACATTAGATATAAATGACTTGTTGAATTTAAGTTGAACATTTTGGAGTGGCATATTTGGGTACTCCAGACTCTGAACTCAGAAATTACCTCTGGCAATCTTGGGGAATCATATGGGATGCCTGGAATCGAACCCAGGTCAGCCACATGCAAGGCAAAAACCCTACCTGCTGTGTTGTCACTTGGGCCTATTGGGTAATGTATGCTTTTACAGGCATCTTTCACGCTCTTTGATAAATGTCAAATTATTAGTGCTTACACTAAGAACAGAATAAATGATATGGAACTCTCAACCTTACCTTATAAATGAATGACTCAGAAGTGATTTGTTTATTTTAGTTATTTTAATGCTTTAAAATCCAGTTCGAGGCCAGAAAGTTTATTATCAGAGACAGTAAGTAATATAAAGATTATTATCATCAGGCAGGCTAACTGCCTTTAATGTATTCAACCTGGGTTTGATATTTGGCATCCCAAGGGATCCTTGGTCCCCTGAAAACTTTCAGGAGTGACTCATGTATATAGAGCCAGGGGTAACCTCTGAGCATCACTTGGTATAGCTGCCCCCTCAAAAAAAAGATACCAAGTTTTTCTTTAAACATAAATCTCGGGGCCGGGCGGTGGCGCTGAAGGTAAGGTGCCTGCCTTACCGCGCTAACCTTGGACGGACCAAGGTTCGATCCCCCGTGCCCATATGGTCCCCCAGGCCAGCCAGGGGCGACTTCTGAGCGCATAGCCAGGAGTAACCCCTGAGCGTCACTGGGTGTGGCCCAAAAACCAAAAAAAAAAAAAAACCCAAAAAAAACATAAATCTCATGTTTTAACATCTGTTAAAATTGCTTACATAAGCTAATAATTTGACTTACTTATTAATTAATTAATTTATTTATTTATTTATTTTGGTGGCGATTTGGGCCACACCCGGTGACACTCAGGGGTTACTCCTGGCTATGTACTCAAAAATTGCTCCTGGCTTGGGGGACCATATGGGATGCCAGGGGATCGAACTAGATTTTTCCTAGGTCAGACACGTGCAAGGTAAATGCCTTAGTGCTGTGCTACCACTCCAGCCCCATAAGCTAATAATTTTAATAAAAAAAAGATAGGACAAAAAAAAAAGTGGCGTAGAAAGTACTTGCCCACCTAATATAAGAAGCAAATTCAAGATTCAGTGCCATCACATGTGCTCTGAGAGCATGGCAAGGGAACAAACCAATACAAAGTATAAAATGAGCCGAATTCTATAATTTTTGATAATTTATGACTGCCTTTCAGTAAAAAACCTTGCCTTTATTACCTTAAATTATTTAGCTACCTTGAAATATAGTTTCTAAATGAAGGAAAAATAAAAATTCCTTAATTTTAGTTATTCATTTTCAGAGTAAAGACATTTTCAATATAATGGAAAAGTGAATTTGAGAAAAGATGAAAATTCATTGACTTGGAAAGATAGAAAGTGTTAAAAATAGACTAAAGATTACACTTGAAGATGATATCATTTTGGTTAAAATATACATTTTTATATGTCTAAGTATGTGTCAACGTAGCTCTAGTAAGAAATGCAATAAGCTGTTAGTATTCTCTGGATGCAGAAATATTAATATGTTTTCTTTTGTTTATATATAGTTTCTCACTTTTTTATACATATAGTACTTTAGTAATGATAAAAGATTATTCTTTTTAAAAATCACTGTTTTGCACCGAGCCCACTACAGCTTCTCAGTCATCATCAACAAAGACTGATATTCCAACTTGAGAAGCTATCAGGGCCCTACCCGAGCCAGCTCCATCCTTAGAAACTCTATTCCTGCAGATTCTCATTGATGCATTGAACCTGGGCTCCTGACTACTGCCTTAGCATAGTTTTGTTACCATTCACAATTTATCTTTCTATGTCCCTTGGTTTGACTTCTCATGGGCAAAGATTCTCTTTAGATTTTAGACCTCCTAACTCTCTAACTTCTGAGACTCCCTATAAGTTTATCTTTTACTATACTCTTGGAGTCAACCAAACAGTGCTGCAGTTCAGATCCAGGTCTCCTGCATTTAAAGCATGAAATCCAAGCTTTTGATTTGTCCCTTCAGACTCCATGAGGGCTATACAGGGGTTGGGGTTAAAGGAGATAGCAGGGGGAATGGGATTGGGGTTAAAAAAGATAGCAGGGGGAATGGGATTGGGGTTTGTATTCAGCTGTGCATATAGGATTATCAGGCAAAAGTAAAGCTCTGAAAGGAGCTGACAAAACCAACTAGAGGAGACTGTTAACAGGATCCAAGAAAGTGAAAAGGGTCCATATGGATTAGGTACCTTCTTTTTCTACCTTACTGTCTCTGGACATCAAAGTTCTGGAGTTGTTCAAAGTGACACTGAAAAAATATCAGTCTGTAGGGATGGAGGTTAGGGACTGTGCTTAGCAGAGAACTGTAGAGATGGCTTCGACCTGCTAACACTGAAGACACTTTCACTCCTGGAAGAGAACAGCCAGAAGTAATTTCTGAAGTTATTGGTTTATAGACATAGCTCTTGATAGCTTGCATTCATTTCACAAAAGAGGAAGAACAATCTACAGATACTTAATAATTTGGGGGTCAGGTGGGGGTTTGAGCCACCCAGCAGTGCTCAGGGCTTACTCCAGAACCATTTGCTTCTGTACTCAGGGATAACTGCTGGGGTACTCAGAAGACCTTATTTGGTGGTGGACCTCATTTCTATTCCAGACATCTCATATAATCCCCTGAGCCTGCCAGGAGCAATTTCTGAACTCAGAACCAGGAGTAAGTAAGCCCTGAGCACCACCGGTGCAACCCAAAACCCACCCCCCAAAAAGAAAGTGTTATTGAAATACAGATGCTTTGAGTAATTTCATGTGTTTGGGATAAAGAGTAAAGCTTTGGTAAAGATTTCCTTTACACTATGGTTACCACAACTATATATTTAAGGGCTTATACGTTATTTTACATTGTTTAAATATTTATGATAAACACTTTTTTTGGGGGGCCACACCCGGCAGTGCTCAGGGGTTACTCCTGGCTGTCTGCTCAGAAATAGCTCCTGGCAGGCACGGGGGACCATATGGGACACTGGGATTTGAACCAACCACCTTTGGTCCTGGATTGGCTGCTTGCAAGGCAAACACCGCTGTGCTATCTCTCCGGGCCCGATAAACACTTTTTTATACATTCATCTAAAATTGAAACAAAGACATATTTACAATTGGGAATTTAAAGTTTAGGTAGTTATTAGAAATAAATGAATTCCTTCAAAAATTTATTTGAAGTTTACAATGACATCTGAACTGCTTAAAATTCAGGAGTCAATCTTTCTAGCCTATGTATAAATTTCTAACTATTTCCAGAGATGATGTTAAAAGTCATAGCATGCACCTAATTTTGAATAGGATATGTGGGTGGGAAGTGTAGGAAGAGCTTTTCAATAAGACTTAATTGTCCTTAACCTGTGAATACATAATTATATAATATGTTATGATGAACTTTTCCTTTTAGACTTCTGTGGTGGGAATCATTAATGCTTCATAGTTACTTGAAAACAGTATATAATTCTGCTTTATAATCACTCTAAATCATGATCTCCTAAATATAGGCTAATTTTATCTATTAATAATAGTCATTGGTTCATTATGCAAATTTGAAATGAGAATGTCATTATGAATAAAAATAAAATGCTGCATCAGTAAATCATTGAAAAGATGATACCAATACATTATTAATAAAGCTTTGCTTAAATAGATGAGGGAAGAGGAAAATGTTTAATATTTTTGCTTTATAAGTCATGTGCAAAATAGAAGCAATAATATAAGTGGAAATAATAGTCTGATGAAATCTTCTTTTTGGAGGGTCACACCCTGCAGTGCTCAGGGCTTCCTCCTGGCTCTGTGCTCAGAAATAGCTCCTGGAAGGCATTGGGGACCATATGGAATGCTGGGAATCGAACCAGAGTCCATCTGGGGTTGGCTGTGCGCAAGGCAAACGCTCTACTGCTATGCTATCACTCCAGCTCCATGATAAAAATCTATTTAATATTAAGTATATTTGTGAGAATTTTACTAGACTTTTTTGGTAAGTCATATGGTTATTAGTATTTCTTTTAAAAATATAGATATTAGGGAGATAAGTGGATATGGGATACACAAGAAACATGGGCACAATCCCTGGAGTGGTGGCTCCTGGACAACACCAGATTAAGAATGGCCCCTCTGCACTTCCAGGTGTGATGTCAAAGCAAGAAGCCAAAGCACAAATGTAAGACATAAAAACCAGATTGGTTTTTTAATTTTCCTTCAGTTTACAGGCCATGACAGCAATCTATACTGGAAGCTCAGGGGGTCATATGAATGCCAAGGAGCAAATCTGTTAGCAGCATGCAAGGCAAGTGCTCTACCAGCTTTATTCACTCTCTGGATCCTCAAAAACATGTTATTGTCTTTAATAGCAGCTTGTAGATTTATGCAAATATTCACCATTTCTTTTTTTTTTTTTTGTGGTTTTTGGGTCACACCCGGCAGTGCTCAGGGGTTACTCCTGGCTCCATGCTAAGAAATTGCTCCTGGCAGGCACGGGATTCGAACCGATGACCTTTTGCATGAAAGGCAAATGCCTTACCTCCATGCTATCTCCCGGGCCCCATATTCACCATTTCTAATGTTGATCCTCTAGTTTCAGTTCTTAGATATTTTATTTGGGATTATTTTAGTTTTGTCTAAAGAAATGCTTTTTGTTTGGAGGAAGGTAGAGGCCCATTCCTAGCAGTTTTTAGGGGTCTGGTGTTACTCGCAGTGATGCTTGAGGACCATGTGGTACAGGAATTTAACTTGGGGCCTGACACAAGCAAGATATATACTCTACCTCTTTTATTTTTGTTAGTAGGTTGAGTGGGGAGCAGGGGTGTGCACACCCAGTGATATTCAAGAATTACTCCTTGATCTGCACTGAGGAATTATGTTGAGACAGTGGCATTAATAGATTTTGAAATTTTTTAAACATCATCTTGTCAAATAGTTCCTCTATACCAGGGGTCTCAAACTCGCGGCGGGCCGTTTCCGGCCCTCTGTACAACATTTTGTGGCCCTGCCCTAGAGGAATCTTTTTGTTTTGTTTTTGGGTCACACCCCCCAATGTTCAAGGTTTACTTGACTTTGCACTCAAGGATCACCCCGACTTTGCCTCCTGCGACCCCTAAGTAAATTGAGTTTGAGACCCCTGCTCCTTGTAGCTATAATTAGATGTGTTTTAGATATCATAAATTGTTCTATTTTATTTGAAATCATGTTTTTTCATAAATTACTTTCTCTTTAAATTTTAGATAATTTCTTTACCAGAATATACTTCTGCATTGCCAATAAAGTTTTCGGGACCGGAGAGGTAGCATGGGGGTAAGGCGTTTGCCTTGCATGTGGAAGAACGGTGGTTCGAATCCCGGCAACCCATAGGGTCCCCTGTGCCTGCCCGGGTTATTTCTGAGCATAGAGCCAGGAGTAACCCCTGAGCGCTTCCAGGTGGAAACCAAAACCAAACAAACAAGCAAAAAGTTTTCTGCTGAGTTTTCACATTTTATTACTCATATTTACAATTTTAAGCATTCTATTTGAATCTGATTTTTATTTGACTTTATTTTTATGGGTATGTATTTCAAACCTTTCAAATTTTACTTTTGTCCAAGAGTGGAAATGTGGTTCCAATATCTTCAGTATAATTTACTTTATTCCCATATACATACTAGCAGCAAGGTAGATTTAAAATAGTTAATTTTCTTTTCTTTTTCTCTTTGTAAATCCAGAAACTAAGTCCTGAGTCTCTGCTCACGAATCACTTCTGATGATTTGGGGGGACCATATGCAGTGCCAGGAACAAAAGTCCAGTTGACCACATGCAAGACAAGCATCTTACCTCCTGAACTATCTCTCTAACTTAAGACAGTTTTCTATGTGAACTTGGGGTATAGGTTTGTCTGTTTCCAAAAAGTAATTATTTTTCTGCTGAACAAACTTTAGAATTTCAACTATGAGTGTGTGTGTGTGTGTGTGTGTGTGTGTGTGTGTGTGTGTGAAAATAAGATTAGGAATTTTGAGTTCTAGGCTAGCTTTATGTTATTCTCAGCTCTATATTTTTATTTCAATTAAAATCAATAATTTTTTACTTTATTTCCAGTTCAACAATATATTTAATAAAATTTAAAATATATTTCAGGATTTCAACTAGGTTTTGGTGTGATCACTGAGTTGCCTAGTACACAATATTGACAGAAACAGAAGCTGTTATTCTATTTTAAGGTTTGCTTACAGTCTGTTTTCCATGAGAAATATTTTCTTTCAAGTTCTTAAGAACCTTATGCACCGTAATTCACATTATTAATGATAGACTTTCATGCATACAACATTCTCGACATTTTCCTCTCTGTTAGCTTAGTAAGGTGAGTTGTGTAGGCCAGTTCTAATGCTCTATTACCTTTGGCCATTTGTTATTCCATATTTCTTTAAGACAAATGCCAGTGGGGGCAGAGCGATAGCATACCAGGTAGGGCATTAGCTTTGCATAGGGCCGACCCAGGCTCAGTCCCCAGCATCCCATATGGTCCCCCAAGCCTATCATGAGTAACTTCTGAGCCCAGAGCCAGGAATATCCCATCACCACTGACAGGTGTGGCCCTAAAACCAAATAAATAAATAAATAAATAAAAATAAATAAAAGACAAGTGCCAAAGTAATAGATATGCTTAAATTTGCTTTTTCTCAATTTGTAGGAAGACATAGAAATACAAGTTAGAAAAAGATGATTCATGTTCTATGGTTTTGTAAAAAAGGCAGGAATCCCTATCTAGAAGTTATAAAATTAAAAGAAAAAAAGAAAAGAAAAAAAAAGGGTGAGTAGATGTGGCAAACTTTTTTTTATTACATAGATGCAGTAAACATTGGGAAATTAGAAACGGAGGAATTTTATTGGACAAAGAAATACAAGGTGTCTCTACCCTTGAAGCATGTGTCATAAGACCAACTACAGGTTCTGGAGAGATAGCATGGAGGTAAGGTGTTGAATCCCGGCATCCCATATGGTCCCCCGAGCCTGCCAGGAGCTCTGAGCGTAGAGCCAGAGTAACCCTGATCACTGCTGGTGTGACCCAAAAACCAAACAAAACAAAAGACCAACTACAGGCATCCGAGCATGCTAATTGTCAGACCCCAAGTCTTTCTTTATGGTGCAAGGAAAAGATCTGTTCAGTCTGGGTTGCCAAAGTCAGTCTTCTGTAATTAGAGATCGTGGTTTTTTTTTTTTTTGTTTGTTTTTTTTTTGGTTTTTGGGTCACGCCCGGCAGTGCTCAGGGGTTACTCCTGGCTCTATGGTTTTTGCACAGATCCTAGGATGAACTGTCTTCTGATTTCATTTCATTAGGTGGTGAAGTAGGGCATCCTGCCCTTAGATCAGTGCTTCTCAATTATTTTCTATCATGCCCCCCCCTCACCAAGAAGAAAACATTTTCACCCCCCTGCGTGACTGTAAATAGTATCTTTATTAAAAAAAATTTTAACCTGTCAAACAAAAATATATAAAATAATTTGAGCTGATTTTTTGGGGGGGGTCACACCCGGCAGTGTTCAGGGGTTACTCCTGGCTCCATGCTCAGAAATTGCTCCTGGTAGGCATGGGGGACCATATTATGACCTTTTGCATGAAAGGCAAACGCCTTACCTCCATGCCATCTCCCGGGCCCCTGAGCTGATTTTTTAATCAGAGGTGATGTCTGGATTAATGGCTACAATGAGCACGTTTTGCAATGCATAGCTTTTCAAAGCGGAGTTTGAAGCAGGACACAGCAACTCTCAGCTCCAGAGACATATAGAGACATAAACACGGGGCTTAGCTTGTTATGACAAGCTCAGTGTTTGCTGAGGTCAAATGTGCCCCGCCCCCTTTATGGAGCCTCGTGCCCCCCCCTGGGGGGCGTGCCCCACTATTTGAGAAGCACTGCTTTAGATCAAGTTGTTGCTGTTGCCTCGTTGTTAGGGTGTCATATGAACCTACCCTGAAGCAAGTTGGTGCCAGAGCAGTATTAGAGCCTCCCCTGGGTGGGGTGGGGGGAGTTTGATTTCTGGTGCTGATGCAGGGAACTGTGCCAGTTCTAAGATTAGGATTCAGGATTGGGTTTGGACTTCAGTGTCTGATCAATTGAAGTCTAAGTCAAGTCCTTATGACAAATGTTCATGATGGAAGGTGCCGCTGTATTATAAAACTTATGGGTTCTTATCCTTATTAGGTAATAGCTTCTTTCTGTACATAAGATTTCCCCTGGGGCCGGAGAGATAATATGGAGGTAAAAGCGTGTGCCTTGCATGCAGAAGATTGGTGGTTCGAATCCCGGCATCCCATATGGTGCCCCAAGCCTGTCAGGAGCGATTTCTGAGCATAAAGCCAGGTGTAACCCCTGAGCATGACTGGGTGTGACCCCAAAACCAAAAATAAATAAATAATAAAATAAATAAATAAAAATTCCCCATTTTAATGTGCCTATGCAAAAAGGAATGATGTCATATTATATTATTGGTGCATTTGGAGGTAAAAATGACAAGCTGTGGGACTGGAGAGATAGCATGGAGATTAGGCGTTTGACTTGCATACAGAAGGACGGTGGTTCGAATCCCAGAATCCCATATGGTCTACTGAACCTGCCAGCAGCGATTTCTGAGTGTAAAGCCAGGAGCAACCCCTGAGTGCTGCCAGGTGTGACCCAAAAACCAAAGGAAAAAAAAAAAAAAGACAAAGACAACCTATATAATCTCTGTGCCCTGATTTTGACCTGAACTATTATCCCAAGCAAGACTTTTCTACTAGGATTTTCTTCTAAGCAGAACCAAAACAAGCAAAAAAGAAAAACAAAAGAAAAACAAAAAAGAAAAAGGAACTGGGGAGGCTACCACTACATGGAAATTTAATTCTAAAGTGAATTTTCCTTTTCTTTTACTGTTTTGGTGCCACACTTAATAGTGCTTAGAGGTTTCTCCTAGCATGGCACCTGAGTGACCAAGTGATGACAGCCATTAAATCAGGTCTCTAGAATGTAAAGCATGTTTACTTACTCTTTAAGCTTTATCAATAGATCAGCACTTTATTTTCCTTTGGGAGAGAGCACATCCAACAGTGCTTGGGGTCACTTCTGTAGTGCTCAGGGGCCTGAACCCAGGCCTCTTACATACAAAGTATGTGCTCAGCAAGTTGAGCTATCTCTATGGCCTCCAGTTTTTTACTTTTCACCCACTCACAGGCAGAAAATTTACTGCAGGTTTTTTGAGAGATAATACTATTTAACAATTTCAAATACCAAGAAATTTAGAATAGCAAATATTTATGCCTTACTCATATATCACGTTAGTAGCTGCTGAATCAATATTGCAGTTTCAGAACAAAGGTCAGTTTCAGGCCTATTCTATTTTTTTGTTTGTTTGTTTGTTTTGGGGCCATACCCAGTGATGCTCAGGAGTTACTCCAGGATATGCACTCAGAAATCATTCCTGGCTTGGGGGACCATATGGGACATCGGGGATTGAACCGAGGTTTGTCTTGGGTTAGCCACGTGCAAGGCAAACGCCCTACAGCTTGTGCCACTGCTCCAGGCCCCCAGAAAATATGGAATTTTAACTAAAAATCCATATTAGCAATTCTTGGCAATGTGCCTAATTGCACAGTGGAGGGTAATGGGAGATCAAAATATTTGGTGGCAAAGAATATCATGTTATAAGTGCTTTAATTGCTTTTAAAAAAAACCTTTTCATTCTTAGAAATATATACACATGACGTATAAGAGATAAATTCTCAGTAAAGATTGTTTTCAAAGAGAAATATTACTTTTAAATAGTATTTTTAAAAGCGCTTTAAGAGAATCTAATTTGTGGGTTATCTCTTGCCAAAGCACTGGAGAATTATTGAATATATTTCAGTTACAGTGCAAGATCATATATTGTAGTTTGTTTTGTGTTTTTACATTGATTATATAGAGTAAATGATTATTTCTGAGAATTTTAGACTATTGGATCTGAAACGCCTCTTATTTTTCATCTCTATTTCACTAATGAGCAATTTTGTTTCAATTAGTTGTGAGTTTTATCAAAATAATTTTTTACTTTTTTGAAATTTTATTTTATTCAATCAGCAGAATCCTTCATAGTTGAATTTGAGATATATGATGAATCAGGGCCTGTCCCACCACCAGTGTCAACCTCCACCAATGGCCCCAGAATACATCCTGTACCACTACCTTTTGCCCCCTGGCCTGCCAATATAACAGGCCCCTTTAAGATTAGATTGTTTAGGGGCTGAAGAGATAGCATGGAGGTAAGGCGTTTGCCTTTCATGCAGAAGGTCGATGGTTCGAACCCCAGCATCCCATATAGTCCCTTGAGCCTGCCAGGAGTGATTTCTGAGCATAGAGCCAGGAGTGACCCCTGAGTGTGGCCAGGTGTGACTCAAAAACCAAAAAAAAAAAAAAAAAGATTAGATTGTTTAAATTTAAGCCCCTTGATTCTATTATTATTGACTTTAGCTTGGATATTTAGTTCTGTCCTTATTTATTTCCTTGCCAAACTACTTGACTCCTGACCCTAGTCTTTCTTTGATCCTTTCATCTTAGTTTTATAGAACAATATGGGAATAAGTGGTAAAATAAAGTAATCCGAGTCCCAAGGTTCTATGAAAAAGGCAGGAGTTATTCTCTTTTTAAGTTAGTTATTGATGAGTATATTTTATAGTAGAAAAAAAGGAAAGCATACAATATATATCTGCATTTCCCTATATCTTCACTTTCATTTACTTTACTTGCATTTTTTTTTTACATTTTTTTTTTGAGTGGAACTAAAAGGAGTTACAGCAAGTTTAACAAGAGTTTGCATAACCCTGACTTTATTGCATCAGCCTTGGCTATTTGTTTCAAATGTGAATATCATCTGCTGAGAAAAAGAGAGGTTGGTTATCATTCCTCAGAGACAAGTAGGACAACGCCCTATTTTTATCAGCAGAAAGTAATTTATCTAGTCACATATCTAAGTCTCTAACCTAGGCCTCATCACTCTTTTGTTTTCCATTCCAGTTTATGATAATTTATTTTCAATAACCAAATAAAATGGGACTGAAGTAGAAGATTAGGCAAGGCAATCTGTCCCTTTTTCTTAACTTTAGTCTTAGTTCTCAAAGGAAAGAGCTGCAGAATCAGAGCCCAAATGGTATGCATACTGTCTATGCTCTAGAATCTGGCTTCTTACACTGTGGCTCACCATCCCAGAGAGAGGTCATGTACCTGAATGTGGGGGTTGAGGAAAATGTGGTAGTAGTAAAGTTTGTGAATGCATAAAGGTTTGTGAAAGATAAATTCAAAAGTTAATTTCATAAGGAATTCAAGTGCTTGCCTATGTGACACATCTCAGGCAGAAAAAAGGGATCCTGTGAAAAAAAGGGATCACGGAAAAATTGTGCAAGTCATGATCTAGAATGATATCAATATAATTATATTAAAATATTATATATTATATCTAAATGTACATTTAGATATTACATATCATATAATATATTACACATAATATATACTATATAATTTATATTACTACAATAATATAATAATTCTTTTTCCAAACCATTTTAATGTAGTCACAGTAAGAAAGAGTTAAAAATTACAACATAGGTTCCTCCTCCTGTAACTGAAATACAAGTTTCACAAATTCTTGGTTTCAATTAGAAATGCATGTTGGCCGTTTATAGTTAATCCATCTTTATCCTATTCCACTAAAAAATAAAATATATTTTTGAGTCAATTGGAAAAACTTTGCTCTAGAAAATGAGGCATGTTTCCATTTGTTGATGAACACCAGAGCTTTGCTGAAAGTTTCATAGACCAATAATGAATACAAGCTTAATCTCTCAGGGAATTCAAGCTGTAGAACTATTCCTGTTTTAGAACCTAGCTTATTTATTTTGTATGTGTTTGGCAGGAGGAAGTGGAGCAACACTCACTGATACTCTGGGCTTACTTCTAGATCTGTGCTCAGGGATCACTCCTGGCAGTTCCCAGGGACTACATTCGGTGTGTTGCAATGAACTTAGGCCAGCTAGATGCAAGGCAAGTATCTTAGCCTCTAAATAATCTCTCCAGAAAAAGTATCGTAAAAGAAGTTTGTGATCCCATGTGTAATTGAATGTGATCAGCACCAAAAATTAAAATTCAGCTGAATGATGTGAGGTTTTCTGGTAGCATTTGGCAGTATTGCAAGTAGAAAGGAGATCCCCCAGTAGAACAATTTTGGAAACTGGATTTAGAACACTTTCATTAGGATTATTTGACTTGAACAGTTAATGTCTTTCAACCGAGTACTGGTTTTTATTTTTGTGCTTTGTTTTACTTCGTTTTTGCAGTGCCTGGGTTGTGCTCAAGTAGAAGCCTTGCTCACTTGTGAGGTGGGAGGTCCTATAATATCAGTGAATTCAGGATCTGCCTATTGAAAATCATTTGCATGGAATAGTCCACATTTTGGCTTTTGGGTCATACAAAATAATGACGAGTTCATGATTTCTTAAAAGTCTATGAAATACAATTTATGGTTGATTTTTCATATCTCTTCTCCTCCTCCTTCTTTGCTTTTTTATTTCTTCTGTTTTTAACAAAAAACAAAACCCAGGAATCAGAAATCTTGAAATCGTAGATAGGACAGTGTCTTATGCTTGTCTTGCTCAAAGTCTTTAGATCCCTGGAGTGGATCTAAAGTGGTTCTAAAGTCTTTAGATCCCTGGAGTGGATCCCTAGATTCCTTCGGTAGTGATCCCTGAGCACCGCTAACAAAAGTTAATGTCCAGAAATTAAGGCACTGAAGTTAAAGTCGCCTTTACAGAAAAACGTGAAAAGAATAGTGTTTGTTAGAATGACCCTATCTTACCTACCACCTTTACACCAACCATCAAGACCGGCACTAAGGATCCTAACAGGAGTAGCAACAGAATGAGTTTTCTGGCTCCTTTCATGCCGGGCAAGTCTAAGGCCTCAATCACGCCTTCCCAGAAACCCCAAACTAAGCCGGACTTCTAAGAAACCCGCCAACGACAGGGCTGAGCGAACTTCCTGCAGCTGGACGCTCAGGCTCGGGAAGCTGCTCGGCTGGGCCGGGAGGCGGTTTCGGGTCACGGGCGTGGGAGTGGAGGAGAGACGATCGTTTCGCAAGTCCGACTTCTAATTGCCTGCTGCAGACCTACGGCTTCTAATTTCATTTCTTGAGCAAAAACGTCCGTCACGCCTGAGTTCGGGGCTAAGGTTTGGGCCTCGGCGTGGAAATGGGATCCGGAGCCGCCGTCGCGTCGACGGGCGGCTCGAGGCGCCGACAAGTTGCGCCCACGCCCCTCAAACCGGGTCCGCCACGAAAGCAGCAGAGCCGCGGCGCCGTCACGTGACGGGGCGGGGCCTGCGAGTGGAGGGGCGGGGCCTACGGGGAGGCGAGCGCCGGCAACCCCGCGGCTGCCGAGGGCGGGGCGTTGTCCGCGCGCTGTCACGTGACGGAAAGAGGCGCGGCCTCTGCGGGGGGGGGGCGGGAGCCTGAATATGAGGGAATCTCGCCGTCACGTGACGAAAGGCGCGGCGGAGGGCGGATAGGCGGGGCCTGGCGGAGGAGGCGGGGCCTAGCCGTGAAGGCTCTGGAAGCCCCGGGCCGCTTCTCCGCGGGCGAGGCCCCGCCCCGCGCGCGTCACGTGAGCGAGGGGCGTGGCCTCCCGCGGCGGGGCTTTGGGAGGTGGGGTCTGCGCCGGGAAGCGGCTCGCTCGGCGGCTCCGTGGCTCCGGGCGCCCACCGCGGCGGGCGACGACGCGGCCGATGACAGCATCGGGGCGCGACACGCCGGCCGCCGGGCGCTGCTGCTAGCTAGCGGCCGCCGCCTCCGAGGCTGCGGGGCTCCGTTCGGCCGCGGGCAGCCGGGCCCGCCCAGGCCCGCCAACTGCCGGGCGGGAGTTTCCGCCGCCTCGCGGGCTGCGTCGCCGCCGCCGCCGCCGCCGCCGCCGAGAGAAGTTGAGGGGCTCCGACCCCCGCGCCCGCCGCTCGGGCGGCTCCGCACCGGTGAGTGAGCGAGCCGCGGTTCCCTCCCCGAGTTGGGGGGCCGGGCCGTCCACACCCCTCACTGCACACACCACTCACTGCAGCCCACGCCCTGCGCCGGAGCTCCTCTTCGCCTCCCTCGTCGCGGCCCTGTTTCGGGGGGAGAGCGGAGTCTTTCGGGGCTCTGTGCAGCCGCGCCTGCCTCCCGACAAAGCCGCCGCCGGGCCTTTCCTACGCGTTCCGGGGGCTCGTTGCTCCCCGAGTTGGACCGCCCGGGCGGGCTCGGGGGTGCGTTTGAAGCCCCCCGCTTTCCGGTGACAGCTTTCCCGGAGCAGGCTCCGTCGGCGGCCGGGACCGGGCGAAAGCCGGGACTCCCGTTCCTCGTGGATCCTGAGGCCAACCAGGCCCCCCACCCCAAGCCCCGAGCCTCGCGGCTGCCGGGCCACCCTGAGACTGACTGGCTCGGGCCAAGCCAGCGCCTGCGGATTTCCCCCGAACCCAAGTCGTCCGACCACACAACACTTCTTGCTGAGAAGCCTCTGCGTGGCAGGACCGAGCCTCGCTGCGTCTCTCTTTACCTACCTACTAGATCGCACGGCTCTCGCTCCTTAATAGGAGAACTTGATCGATGAGATCGGTGTATTTGCTTTCAGCGTATTATGAAGTTTTTCTTTTTTTTTTGCCCATCTGATACGGGAGGACTTAGTCTTAGACCGACTTGTAAGGAAGAGTACCGTGCCCTCCCTCTCCCTGGCAGGCTCGTTTTGATTCACTTCGGGAAGGCAACCTCAAATGAGCGCTGCCTTAGTTAAGGCTTTTCAGATCATCATTGCATGCAGTTTTTTTTTTTAATCTCCTTTCAGAATGCGGCGAGAGTAAGAATCGTGGAGGGAAGTGGGTGAATGATTGGTTCCATTCTTTTTCCCCATCCGCTCTTTTGTGAATCAGCGCCCAAAGACCGGTCAGTTTGGATGTTTGCTAGATTCTCCTGTGCGGCGAAGAAATGCTTGTATCATAAAATAGTTTGGGGAGGAAGAGTAGGGTCATGAGATTCGTTCTTTATTAGAAGTAGCGATAGGTGGCTGGAGTGACGATGGTATAGGAGCTATGTGCTTGCCTGGCAGGAGGCTGACCTCCTGGACTTGATTCTCCAGCACCCCTTAAGCCATATGCCTCCCCTCTCCCCAAACTTACCGTGAGTGACCCTGGAGCATAGAGCCAGGAGCAAACTCTGAGCATCACCAGTTGTGGCTTCCCTGAAGCAAAACGAAAAGAACAGCAATAACAGAAAGCCAAATCCAAAAGAAAGTACAAATAGAACAGAGATAACCGCTCAAAGGACTAAGTAAGTATGTGAGGTCTGGGCCTTAGTCCCACACAGCTTTGTCTCCTGAGCACTGAGCTGGAAAGTATTTATTCACTAGCATCCTCCCCCCCCCTTTTTTGATATCCCTTTATTGATAATTTGTTATCCTTTATTTTTCTGATAACTGGGTAAGGACTGACTACCGGGTACTGCTGTTCAAAGTGCTGGGAAAGGGAATAGATGAAACTTAAGAACTACCTTTTAGGTCTTTAATTATGGAGATTAAGTTGTTGTGGTCAAATTCCAGGTGAACCGTTGGAGCCACAATACATTGTACACAGGTGCTTAAAGATGATTATTAACAATGGCTAGCGTTTATCTTTCCTTTCTTTTTTTGTTTTTGTTTTTGTTTTTGGGTCATACCCGGCAGCACTCAGGGGTTACTCTGGCTCTACGCTCAGAAATCACTCCTGGCAGGCTCAGAGGACCATATAGGATGCCGGGATTTGAACCACCGACCTTCTGGGTGAAAGGCAAACGCCTTACCTCTGTCCTATCTCTCCGGCCCCATAGCGTTTATCTCTTATTGAATAGTATATCTATGATCTGTGAAAAGATGCTGCTATATATGTTTTTTTTCTTTGTAGTTAAAATGTTGACTTAAAAGCAATAGAATATGCTCCCTACAACACATTTATTTCACTTTAACTTACAGTGCCTAGTGTATGCATCCATTTTTGAATGGAAAAACCATAAAATAAGCTTTAGGGGTGAATATATATTTCTTTGTAATGAAGTTATGCTTATGTTTCTTTACTTAAAAATTGATGTATCAATTTACAAAACCTGAATTATAAAAGGGTTCTTTTTTGAGGGGTTGGGAGTCACATATGGCAGTGCTCAGGTGCTATTTCTGACTGTGTTCAAGGGACCATATGGAATGCTCTGGACTGAACTTGGATTGACTGAAAACAAAAGCATTTCCCACTCTACAGATCCCTTATTTTTTTGAGGGGCCACATCTGCTATGCAGGGCTATTCCTGGGCAGGCAGTGCTTGGGGACCCTGTGGTGCCAGGGTTTAACTAGGTCTCTTGGATGCAAAGCGTGTGTAGTTTTTCTAGCCAGGATCTCGCTTTGGTTTATAAATAATCCACCAAGGAAAGGTTACTTGAAGCATAAATAACAAAATAGAATTGATACAAACGTATAGTTCTTTGATATTATTTTGAGAAATTTTGTAGCAATATCTGTATTATTTTAATATTTGTAACATACAAATGTAGACATCTTTATAACAATATTGGAGGTTTGGTGATTTAAAAGTGGAAGATAAAGTTTCTGTCTCATTATAAATTGACCTACAAATATAGTATGAATGAAAAGGTTTCAGAACAGTATTTTTTAAATATATTTTTTATTTAAGTAACATGATCATAGTTGGGTTACAGTCATAACCAGAACACCCCCTTCACAATTGTAACATTCCCCCCCTCCCCCTTCCCATCCCCTGCCTGTATTCGAAACAGGCATTCTACTACAGTTATTTGTTTTAAGTTCAGTAAGTTGTATTTTTTTTCCTTAAAGGATAAGAGTAAAAAAATATAGTAAAGGTGTAATAGTGGCAATCGCCGTTGTTTGCATAGGTCTAGAAAAATTGGGGAAAATGGAAAAAAATCCTTGACCTGATTACAAAAAGGCCTCATTACAGAAGTTTATTGGCATAAGACCGACTCTGGGTTCCAGGCATACCAGTTCGTCCAATTCGAGTCATTCTCAAGGTCCCGGTGAAACTTTTTCACACTTTAGCTATTGTTGGTATCAGATTCTTATATATATATATATATATATATATATATATATATATATATATATATATATATATATACATATATATATATATATTTTTTTTGTTTTTGTTTTTGTTTTTGTTTTTGTTTTTGTTTTTGGGTCACACCCGGCAGTGCTCAGGGGTTACTCCTGGCTCCATGCTCAGAAATTGCTCCTGGCAGGCACAGGGGACCATATGGGGCACCGGGATTCGAACCGATGACCTTTTGCATGAAAGGCCTTACTCCATGCTATCTCTTGGGCCCCTCAGATTCTTATATTAAAAGACTCTGGATTCTGTGTATTTCTTTCATCGATGTCAGGCTGATGTGGAGCATCCTCTAGTTTCATATTCCATTAAATGCGGAGCGATCTGCCCTGCAAAGCAGACTGTTGCTGAGTCGTCTGGGTGTTGGGAGCACTCTGTGGATGAAGTCAGTGCCAAAGCAGTGGTAGGTCTTCCCTGGTAGAGGCTTGGATCCTGGTAATGTTATAGACAATTGTGGTTGTTTCCATAGATGGTATCCATTGTTAGGGTGTGTGTGAGTGATGCCCATTCTTCTGAGGCCTGAGCCAAATCATTATGTCAATCAGAACAGTATTTCAATAAGTTATTTAGTGCATGAAAATTGGCGCACTTGGAGAAATCATGGCTGAAGTACAATCATTTCCATATGGAAGAGACATAGATGTTTGAACTAGTGTGAAGACTATGTCAATATGTGGGATTCCACATATCTAGGTTTAGTTCTATTCTTTTTTTTTTTTTTTTGGTTTTTGGGTCACACCCGGCAGTGCTCAGGGGTTACTCCTGGCTCCATGCTCAGAAATTGCTCCTGGCAGGCACGGGGGACCATATGGGGCACCGGGATTCGAACCGATGACCTTTTGCTTGAAAGGTAAATGTCTTACCTCCATGCTATCTCCCGGGCCCTAGTTCTGTTATTTTATCTTGGTCCTCACACTCATATGCCTGATGAGTTGAAGGTGTTATCTGGGATAAAAGAAAAATTTTTTTCTTGGAATGTTTTGAGTTTCCAAGTGAGAAAGGGCTTTCTTTAGAAACTGTATAGGAACTGAGTCTTTGTTTTGGAACAAACATCATTATCTTTTATTCTTGTTATCTGCTCTGTTATAGCAAAGAACAGAACTATTTTTCTCATATATATTTTCCATGCTCCAAATGCTCAGTAATTACTGAAAAAAAATGTAACCCTTGATTTATGAATAGAGAAAGTGAAGTGTGAGATATTTTCTAATTTTGATATAATCCAGTGAGGCAATATAGGACAGACGTTGGGAGGATGCAACAAACTCTTTAATCTGGGAAGCTTTCTTGAAGGAAATGATTCTTGAGTTAGGTCTTGCCTAAAGCTTACCTGAAAATAAGTAGTTGTTCTAAGAAGGTAGTAACTTGAACAATGCATTTATATTGGACTGGGTAACAAACCTGATTAAGGTGAGTCTCCTTAGACTTAGAGTAATGTTCTGAAGATCTTCTTCCATTACAGATACCTTTTCAATAAAGTGATTGACATACCTTGTAAGACTGAGTATTTGAATTTTGAAAGTAGCATGATATAGTGAGAAACCAAGGGCATTGAACTGGTGGTAAGAAAATTTGAATGGGGGGCCGGGCGGTGGTGCTGGAGGTAAGGTGCCTGCCTTACCGCGCTAGCCTTGGACGGACTGCGGTTCGATCCCCTGTGCCCCATATGGTGCCCCAGGCCAGGGGTGACTTCTGAGCACATAGCCAGGAGTAACCCCTGAGCGTCACTGGGTGTGGCCCAAAAAACCAAAAAAAAAAAAAAAGAAAAAAAGAAAATTTGAATGGAATTTTGATCACATCTTATATAAGTGTGCTTGGGAAAATCAATTTTAATTTTTTAAAAGGAGGTCAATGATACTAGTTACACATGGTAGTTGGTTGGATTAATAAAGTGATAAAATATATATGTGTGCCCGTCTCAGTAGTATCTAACACAGAACTTCAATAGACATTCGTTTAGACATTTCCTGTCTAGGTTATTAAAAACTGTTTTGTGAATGCTAATATTGACTTTTGAGTTGACTCATGGTATCCAAAATTTAGATGTGTACTTTTCTATAACATAATGTTTTATGATGGAAACCAAGTTTTATTTTATTACTTCATTAAAATTTTTTGGTGGGGTGATTCTTTACCCATATATGTTCAGGGCCTATTCCTGGCTCTTCAGTGCTAGGGGACCAGCAGCTTTTTAAATTAAATTCAGGCCTCCATATAGTTGAACTCTTTCTCTGAACCCTTATTACTTTTTAAAGCCATAGACTCTAGCTTCTGAAAAGGTGGCTCATGAGCCTATATGGGGCCAGAAAACTGAGTGTGGGGATTGATAAAGCTTTAGTAACAAGTTTCTGAAGATCCACTACCAAAAATTAACAGTCGATGAGTAATGAATCTGAGGTGTTTCTGACTGTACTCACCTATGCTGCATTTCTCTGGTTGCTAGTAGAAAAAGTTTAAGAAGCCCTGTTACAGACCTAAAGAATGCTAATACATACTTCAACTTTAAAGAAAGGAATATGTGGTACTGAAAATCTAAGTTTTTAGCTTTTCTTCTTTACAGAATTTGGTTTTGAGGAAATTGGTCTGGTGGCTTATCAAGGCAAAAATAAATGTATCTTTTCATTGTTGGGAAGAAATGGGATTTTCCTATTATATAAGAACAGTTACCAAAAATACTCTTTTTTTCTTTAAGGTGATCTGAGTGACAGTAAACTTTGAAGAATTGTTACTTGATATGTTTTATTCTAAAATTGAGAAAAATAATGAGCTGGCTCTAATAGACTTCTGATCATTTCTTATCTTAGCTTTTTGCTGCAGTAGCTGTTTTTTCCTTTATGAATCTAAAATTTTTATTATGCTTTGTTCATCCTTTGTAGTGTTTATGATTCATGGAGCAGTATGTCCTTTGAAAGATTTTTTTGGCCACACCCAGAGGTGCTTGGGTTTCTTCTGGTTCTGTGCTCAGAAACTGCTCCTGACAGGCCCAGGGGACCATATGGGATGCCAGGGATAAACCCGCTTTCGTCCCGGGTCAGCTGCAGGCAAGGCAAACACTCTATTACTGTGCTATCATTCCAGCCCCAAAGTATTTCTTTTTTTGGTTTTTGATCCATACCGGCAGTGCTCAGAGATTACTCCTGGCTCTGTGCTTAGAAATCACTCTGGCAGGCTTGGGGGACCATTTGGGATTCCGGGAATCAAACACAGGTCCATCCTAGGTCAGCTGTGTGCAAGGCAAACACCTTACTGTTGTGCTATCTCTCTGGCCCCTGATTCTTATTAGAAGTATTTGGGAGGGAATTTTACCATAAAAAAGACACAAGCCACTTATGCACTATCTTCCTTATTCACAAATAATTGAAATAGAAAATGGATATAAAGCCTTTTAAATCTTTATAGAGGAGACTCTAAAGACACAAAGAAACTTTTTGGTACTTAATCAAATATTGATTCAGAGAGAGATTGCTATAGTATCTGTAGATATTTTAGTATTTGTAGGCTGATTATAATATTTTATGTGTTGATTGTTGTGTTCTAGGTACTGCTCTAGAAATGCTTGACATTTAATGCTCACAATTACCTCACACAACTATTTTCTTGTCCTTTTTAAACCCAAGGAACTGAGAGATTGTTAATAGGTAGTAAAAGATTTGAACTGAATCTGAGTCACAGGGAGGCAAAGTAGTAGGTGTTAGAGTTTACTAAAAGGATTTAAATTTGAGGTTTAACCTGACCTTTGACTTCAGAGTTTGACCACTTAACCACAGTATTATATTGCAGTCTATAATTTATTTGCAGTTGACTTTCTGAGCCTGTTCTGAGTGTATGATTTGATATGAATGTACATAAAGCCTTTACTTAGCATAGCGTACTTTAAAAGTACTTAATACTTAAATTAGCTCACATTTGGGACAAGACCCAATAACAACAGCAACAAGAAAACAAAAGAATTCCACAAAGGCTATTTCAATAAAATGTTGAGTGTGTCATATAATTTGTTGAAAATTGTATTCAAAAGAGTAACTTGTAAAGTGGAGAGACAGCTCAAAGGACCAAGCATGTTTTTTATGTAAAAGGCCTACTTTTCATTCCAGCACTGAATGATTCCCTGAGCACAGAGCCAGTGGTAGTGCTCCTCCTACTCACCTTACAGCACTGCTGGGTGTGGTTCCACATCAACCCCCCACAAGAGTAACAGTTGTTTACCCTCACATGATCTAGTGTCTGTCTGGAAATTGTGACTCATTACTTATGCTGGCATCATGAGAGTATTTTACCACATGTTATTTCTAACCTGGAAAACAAAAGTTAGCTTTCTACTATCACTTCTTCCAGTGTAAAGTTAAAAAATTCGCAGATGAAATTATCCTAAATCAGGCCTATAATGTTGTTCAAGTGGAATAGGGTAAGGAAATTTGAAATAACAAACTTGTGGCAGGCTACAAAATAAACACGCAAAAAAATTAAATTTAAATTTATAAAATTTAAATTTAAATTAAGTCTTCTTATATACCAATAATGATAGAGAAGAAATGAACATTAAAAAACAATTCCATTCACATTAGTACCACACAAACTCAAATATCTTGGAATCAACTAAAGAAGTGAAGAATCTATACAAAGAAAACTACAAAAGCCAGCTTCAAGAAATAAGAAAACACACAAGAAAATGGAGACACATACCCTGACATGATTAGCAGGATAAATATCGTTAAAATGGTAATAGTCCCAAAGCATTGTACAGATTTAATGCAATCCCTTTAAAGATACCCATGGCATTCTTCAAAGAAGTGGATCAAACAATTCTGAAGTTCATTTGGAATGTATTGCTAAAGCAATCCTTGGGAAAAGGTATATGGGAGGCATTAATTTCCCCAATTTTAAATTATACTATACAGCAATAGTTATTTAAAAAAAAAAGCATGGTATAGGACTAAAGACAGATCCTCAAATCAGTGGAATAGACTTCAGTAGTTAGAGAATGTTCCCCAGACATACAATCAATTAATCTATGATAAAGGGGCAAGAAATGCAAAATAGAGCAAGGAAAGCCTCTTCAACAAGTGGTGTTGGCACTACTGGTGAGCCACTTGTAAAAAATCAAAATCAGACCCCCATCTAACACCATGTACAAAGGTCACATGGATTAAAGACCTTGATATCAGGCCTGAAACCATAAGGTATATAGAACAACATGTAGGTAAAACACTCCATGACATTGAGACTAAAGGCTTTTTCAAGGAGGAAACGGCACTCTCCAAACAAGTGGAAGCAGGCATAAACAGATGGGAATATATTAAGCTGAGAAGTTTCTGCACCTTAATTGAAATAGTTCCTACGATACAAAAGCCACCCACAGGGTGGGAGAAACTATCCATCCAATAACTATCTGATAAGGGACTAGTATTGAAAATATACAAGGTACTGACAGAACTTAATAGGAAAAAAAAATCTAACCCCATCAAAAAATGGGACGAAGAAATGAACTGACACTTCCTCAAAGAAGAAATACAAATGGCCAAAAGACACATGAAAAAATGCTCCACATCACTATTCATTAGGTAGATGCAAATCAAAACAGCGATGAGGTATTATCATACCACAGAGACTGGCACACATCACAAAGAACAAGAACAGTCAGTGCTGGCAGAGATGTGCAGAGAAAGGAACTCTTATTCACTGCTTGTTGGAATGCTATCTAGTCCATCCTTTATGGAAAACAATATGAAGATTCCTCCAAAAACTGGAACTTGAGCTCCCATCTGATCAAGCTATACCACTCCTACGGATATACCCTAGGAACACAAAATACAATTCAAAATTCCCTTCCTCACACCTATATTCATTGCAGCACTATTTATAATAGCCAGACTCTGGAAACAACCAAGATGCTCTGCAACAGATGGATGGTTAAAGAAACTGGTACATATATTCAGTACACAATGGAATATTATGCAGCTGTCAGGAGAAATGAAATAATGAAATTTTCCTATAGGTGGATGGACATGGAATCTGTTATACAGAGTGAAATGAGTCAGAGGGAGAGAGAGAGAGACAGAATAGTCTCATTCATCTATGGGTTTTAAGAAAAATAAAAGCCAGTATTTTAATAATGCCCAGAGACAATAGAGATGAGGGCTGGAAGGATTGGCTCACAATCTGAAGCTCACCACAAAGGATGGTGAGTGCAGTTAGGGAAATAACTACACTAACAACTATCATGACAATCTTAATGAGTGAGAGAAGAGGAATGCCTACCTCAAATACAGTCAGGGGTGAGGAAGGGGGGCATTGGTGGTGGGATGTTGTACTGGTGAAGAAGGGTAGTGTTCAAGTACAATCATGCTTGTAATCATGGTGCTTAAATAAAGATTTTATATATTAAAAAATGAAATAATAAACTTTTATACTGGTGTCCCAGTCCCTGACTATTATATTTATTATTAATGCTATGTTTTTGGGTCATTCTAGATAGTGTTCAGGAGTAACTGATACTATTGTCATAACTAATGGTGCCAGAAATAGAGCCCAGGTCTCTGGGCAGAGCATGTGTCCCAGTACTTGAGCTTTCTCCCTGACTATAATCTTTTAAATCAGCAATCCAGAAGTAAAGAAAATAGTGCTGTACAGAAGAGTAAGGGATTTGTAATAGTTCTTTGGTTTTTTTTTTGTTTTTTTTTTTTTGGTAAGATGAAAATATTTTGTATCTTATAAGATGAAGGTACTTTGTAAACATTTGTGAGTAGTAGTGGAAGGACTCTCCTATTGTTTTAGAAATGTAAAGAAGATTAACACTGGGCCCAGAGAGATAGCACATCATTTCCCTGCTTGCAAGCAGCCGTGCCAGGACCAAAGGTGATTGGTTTGAATCCCAGTGTCCCATATGGCCCCCTGTGTCTGCCAGGAGCTATTTCTGAGCAGACAGTCAGGAGTAACCCCTGAGCATCACTGGGTGTGGTCCAAAAACCAAAAACGAAAAAAAAAAAAACAACAAAAAAAGATTAACACAGACACTGGAGACAGATTGCTTAAGTTCAGAACCAGCACAGATACTTACTAGTATATTATCTGTGCCTGGCTTGATGATATTTGAGTGGCCACTAGGTGGAAATGGTGCATTTTAGGCAGAATGGGACCCAAAGATGTGCCCTGTGAGTTTTCATGGATCTTAGGTAATATGAAAGGTAACTAGAGAGCCAGAGCAATAGGACAGTAGGTAAGGCACTTGCCAACCTGGGCTTGATCTTGTGTGGTAGCACAACAGTAGGGCATTTGCCTTGCATGCAGACAACTCGGGATGGACCCACGTTCAATCTTCAGCATCCCATATGGTCCTCCAAGCCTGCCAGGAGCAATTTCTGAGCATAGAGCCAGCCTGACTCCTGAGTGCCATCTGGTGTGACCGCCAAACCAAAACAAACAAACAAACAGACAGAGAATTAAAGACTTGATTCAGGCCTCAAATTATAATATACATAGGGGAAAACATAGGCAGAACTCTCGAAAGAAACACCACTGACCGAGCAAGTGGAAGCAAAGATAAACAAATGGAACTACATTAAACTAAGAAACTTCTGAACCACCAAAGAAATGGTGACCAGGATACAAAAACTGTCCATGGATTGGGAGAAACTCTTCACCCAATACTCATCTAATAAGGTTCTATCGAGTATATAAGACCCTGGTAGAACTTAACAAGAACAAAAATCTAACCCCATCAAAAAATGGGGAGAAGAGATGAACAGAAACTTCCTCAAAGAAGAAATACACATGGCCAAGAGGAACATGAAATATTGCTCCATACTGTTAATCATCAAGGAGATACAAATCAAGACAACATGATATCATCGCACACCATAGAGATTGACACATCAAAAAGAACAGGAATAACCTGTGCTGGTATGCAGGGAGAAAGGGACTCTGAATTTGCTGTTGTGGGAATGTCAACTGGTTCAGACTTTTTAGAAAACAATATGGACATTCGTCAAAAAAATTTAGAAATTGGGGCCGGAGAGATAGCATGGAGGTAAGGCGTTAGCCTTGCATGCAGAAGGACGGTGGTTCGAATCTCGACATCCCATATGGTCCCCTGAGCCTGCCAGGAACAATTTTTGAGCATAGAACCAGGAGTAACCCCTGAGCACTGCCAGGTATGACCCAAAAAACCCCCCAAAAAAACACAAAAAATTTTTTAGAAATTGGGGCCAGAGAGATAGCATGGAGATAAGGCCTTTGCCTTGCATGCAGAAGGACAGTGGTTTGAATCCTAGCATCCCAAATGGTCCCTTGAGCCTGCCAGGAATAATTTCTGAGCATAGAGCCAGGAGTAACCTCTGAGAGCTTCCGGGTGTGACCCCCCCACAAATATCCCCCCTCCCAAATAGAAATTGAGTTCCCATATGACTCAGTAATATTCCTGGGAGTATATACTAAGGACCCAAAAATACACTGCAGAAAGGCATTTTATTCCTATATTCATTGCAGCACTGTTCACAATAAAGAGTCTGGAAACAAATCATGTGCTTGAAAACATATGAGTGAATAAAGAAACTATGGAACATCTATACTATGGCATACTTCACATTTTAGAAAAATGAAGTCATGAAATGTGCTTATACTGGGATGGATATGGACAGTATCTTGCTGAGCAAAATGGGTTGAGATAGATGTAGAATGATGACGTTTATTTGTGGTATATATAAAAAACATAGATAGTATGGTACTAATATCCAAAGACAATAGAGATGAGGGCCAGGGGACCAGTCAATGGTAGGAAGCATGCCACGAAGAGCAGGAAGTGCTTTCAGGGCAGAGAAGAACCACTATGAAAATAATAGTTGGAATTGATTACTCTGGGCAAAACTGGGTGCTGAATGGAGGTAAAGTGATATGCATGATACCCCATTAGTAATAGTATTGCAAATCACAGTACCTAAAAGGAAAGAGAGAGACAGAGACAGAGACAGAGAGAGACAGCGAAGAAAAATGTCTGCTGCCATAGAGGCAGGCAGGGGGTGAGTGGGAGGAAAACTGGGACATTGGTGACAGGAAATGTACACTTGTGAAGGGATGGGTGTTGGACATTGTATGACTGAAACTCGGTCATGAACAAAAATTTTTTTTTTTTTTTGGCTTTTGGTTTTTGAGTCACACCCAGCAGCGTTCAGGGGTTCCTCCTGGCTCTACGCTCAGAAATCGCTCCTGGCAGGCTCGGGGGGCCATATGGGATGCCGGGATTCAAACCACCATCCTTCTGCATACAAGGCAAACACCTTACCTCCATGCTATCTCTCCAGCCTCAGTCATGAACAATTTTGTAACTATTTCACTCTACTGTAATTAAAATTTTTATTATAAAAAGGGGAAGGGGTAGTTGTAAAAGGGTTGAGAAATGCTGAATCAAAATTACCATATTGGAATAAAACTTTGCACCAAATAGGAATATCCACAGTGACCAGTATTTTTAACTAGGAATTACAATTTTGTGAAATTGCCAAAAATTCAGGTTTTTGTTTTTGTTTTTAAACCAACTAGTGTTATTTTAGCTATAAACATGTTTACACATAAGGGACAATTGAGGCCCTAGGATACTCATCCCAGTAGATACTGCACTACCTACTCTTGGTGGTTCAGTGGATACTGTAATATCATCAGGCATGTTTTATGACTCAAGAGAATCACGGCAAGCCATTGAAACCTAACTGAACCCAGAGAGTGGCCCTTAAGTCTATAGTCAGACAAGTCATAAGACTTTGTGCTCATGAAAACTTTCCTCTGGACTCAGATTCATCATAAAAATGGGAACTAGAGAGCCAGAGAGCTAGTTAACAGCAGATAAGGTGCTTGCCTTGCATGTAATTACATCTGGTTCAATTCTCAAGCACCATGTAAGATCCCCTGATTATTGTTAGGAGTGATCCTACTGAGCACAGAGCTGACCACCTCCATCTAAACGAAACCAAAACCAAACTAAACCAAATAAAACCCCCCAAAATATGGAACTGGAGCAATAGCATAGCCAGTAGGGTGTTTGCCTTGTGTGTGGCTGACCCATATTTCGTCCCCAGCAGCCTATATGGTCCCCCAAGCCTGCCAGGAGTGATTTCTGAGTGCAGAGCTAGGAGTAACCCCTGAGCTTTCGCTAGGTGGGGCCCAAAAACCAATCAACTAACCAAAAACCCAAAACAAAACAAGACTGTGAAGAAACTATTAATGCTTTTCAATAAAAGTCTGAGTGGTGGGGCCGGTGAGGTGGCGCTGGAAGTAAGGTATCTTGCCTTGCAAGCGCTAGCCAAGGAAGGACCTCGGTTTGTTCCCCCAGCGTCCCCATATGGTCCCCCCAAGCCAGGGGCAATTTCTGAGCGCTTAGCCAGGAGTAACCCCTGAGCATCAAATGGTTGTGCCCCCCCCAAAAGAAAAAGTCTGAGTGGTTCCCTAAAAAGTAAAATTGCTCATCTTGGCACAGGACTAATCTCTGTCTTTCCCTCTAATTCTACAACAACAGAATAAATATTACCAGAGAACCCTCAGGGCAAAATCATCCTCAGTAGCAAACCATTGACTTACAAAGAAAGAGTCAACCTGAAATAAATTATTTTAGTCAGAAAGAAGCTTTCATCTTTTATTATACGACTTTCCTCTTAGGGGACGGGGAAGTGGGGTGGATGTTTATTTACATATACACCACAAAGGAAGCTCTTGTGTTTTTTAAACACATTTATTTCTATTGAATGTTTATCCATCTTTCTATTAATTTATCAACTTTATACAATACCTGAATTTTTCTTTCCTTTTTTCCCCTGAATTAGGAATTATAATTTGTTTTACTGATAATAATCCTCCCCTTCTCAGACTTAGTTGTTGTGCTATTTTTCTCAAAATGTTGAAAATCAGTGTATAATTTTACTATTATAACTAAGGCACTGAATTAGGTAATATGCTGCCTAGCAGATTTCTTCAGATCCTGTTATGCAGTTTCTGGGTCACTTGATGAAAAATAAAATAACTGCCTAAAACTTTTTAGGATCTTCTATATTATATTCCTTTCTGATACAAAATCTTACTGAAGCTTGTAGGTTGGGCCACCCTGTGATGCTCTGGGACTGTTTCTGGTAGTGCTTGGCAGTGCCTAGTAGTGTTCCTGTGGGGTGCTGGGAATCGAACAGGACTCTCAGCTCCTTACAAGTTAAATGTTTTCCCTGTACGTACTATCTTTCTGGTCCATAGAGGTTGCTTTAGTTTTTGTTATTTTTGTTCTAGCTATTCAGGTTGCCATTCTTCAACTCAAGGACATTCTCTTCTATGAGATAATTTCCTTGATAATTTTTCCCTTTATTTTCTTGTCTGTTTGCTTTTTAATAAATATTTTCTTTTTTTATTGATGCTTTTTCTATACTTCAGATTTTGTATTCTATTGCTCTGTATTCACGGGACTTTCCCTCATCCCCTTTAGTCTTTTGAATGATTTGGGGTGGAGGTGAAATAAAACTTTTCTTGTTATTTAAAAAAGTTTCTATCTAGATTTAGAAAAAGGTACTTTGTTTCTCTATTTCCCTTCTGGTGAGTTTTTGAATTACTTTTATTTCCTTTATTTGAATGTTCTTGTTTTCCATTCATGTTTTCGAGTCACCTTGGTCTGACTACCCATTCTCACTCTAGACCCTTTTAGATATTTCTTTGAATAAGAATTCTGGTCAGGACACCTTGGGGGTCAGAACAGCATGAGACAGGGCCTGTCTCTTGGCAGGCATTGTCATAGGGTTGCAGGGAGACTAAATAGCTTCAAAGCTCTGGCACTTCCATATTCTCATTTAATGTTCCCAGGACAGCCCATTCACTTCCTGTAGGGAAGTATTTTTGCCCCCCACCCTGCAGAGTAAAATATCACTGGTTTGGAGACTCCTGGGAGGGAAGATAAGGGGTCAGAAATATAATTGTCTCTTGTGGCAAGCCACATAATATTTTATTCTCCTGTTTTTTAGTCTACTTATTCCCATGCTTTACTCTATCATTTTACAGTGATACATCTCTAGGGTCTTGGCAAGTCTGAGATTCTTAAATCTCATATTTGCCTTCATCTTTGAAAAATTTGTTAACTCTCTTCTCTGTTCCTATCCTCAATTTTATTTCTTTGTTCTTATAGGTTTATTTCTTCTGGTATAAATCATTATTAACTGAGTGATAAATATGGAGTAACTGGCTTATTCTCTTGATTTTTATCGGAGTCCTTTTCTAACATTTGAGCAAAATATACAGAGCGTATGAAACATTTTTTAAACACATAATCACAAACACCCATAGAATTTATGAGTTTATATTATTTTAAGTTATGTATGTTTCTTCATAATTTATTTGTATAGATATTTGTACTTTCTGTTAGTGTGTACTCTTTAAATTCTTGTTTTTTTCTGTTTCCTTTTTGGTTGTCATTTTCTTCCAATTTTGCACATGCCATTTTGATTCTCTTGCCATTTCTTTCTTTAGGGTGGGGGGCAGGGGTTTGGGTCACACCTGGCACCGCTTAGGGGCTGCTCCTGACTCTACACTCAGAAATCACTCCTGGAGGGCTCCGGGGACCATATGGGATGCCAGGATTCGAAACACCGTCCTTCTGCATGCAAGGCAAACACACTACCTCCATGTTATCTCCTCCCTCTATCCCTCCCTCCCTCCCTCCCTCCCTCCCTCCCT
>PVKC010005977.1:0-26319 GCA_004027635.1 Crocidura indochinensis | reverse complement strand
CTCATTGTCAAACCCCAAGGTCTTTTTATGGTGCCAAGAAACATTCTGCTCAGTGTAGCTGTCAAAATCAGTCCTCTGTAATTAGAGATCCTGGTATTTGCACAGGTCATAGGTCGTAGTCTAGGATAGACTTACTCTTTATGGTTCCAGAAGTTCTGCTCAGTCACAGTTTGCAGTCATCTGTAATTAGTGATTGTGGTTTTTGCACAGATCCTAGGATGGGGAGAGTAGGATAAAGTCTTTCTTATGGAAGAACCACTTCTTTTAACTGTGTAAACAAGATGGTTGCTCTAAGGAGACAGTCGGCCATCTCTCAACCTGTCGTCTTGCTGCCAATAAAGCTTTTTCTTAACCTGTCTCGGTTGATTGGCCCTTAAACATTAATGGATCTGCATTTCTTTTTCCAGTTAAAACCATGCTGCTGAGAGTTAGAACATGGTGTTTTCTCCAGTTTAGTTTAGGACTAACACCTAATAGTATTTGGGATTCCACTACTTCGTAGTGACAACTGACAGTGTGTAGAGGAAAGTGAAGAGTTCTGGGATTTAAACCTGATTTGGATGCATGAAAGGCAAATGTCTTACCTCTTACACTATGTCTCTGCCCCATTTTCTTCATTTTAGATGAAACTAAAGCTAAAAAGCAGATTTAAATCATCGCTCTAATAATTAATAGAACTAGGACTAGAGTCTGCTTTATCATTGCTCTTATTCTTGAAATGGTTTTGTAATTATCTGGAGATATATAAATGTGTGTGTAAAAATTTGGATGATTGCTTCTTTGAGAAAATAAATGAGCCTATGACTTTCCTTGAGCTGTAGTGAAGGTTAAAACTCCAAATTATTTGCATATATAGCCTGATCTGGTATTATATAAAATCCTATCATAATGTACATCTCAAAATTAGAATCAGGAGCCAGAGACATATTTAGGGTTTAACAAACATAACTTACACATGGCTGGCCCCATTTCAGTACCTGTTAATGGCACCACATGGTACCTAGACATCACTGGGTACAATTCTAGAGGCTCCAAACACTGTCAATTGTGGGTAACACCTGACACTGCTGGGCCCTTACAGTACCAAACACCCCAGTCCCCAGGGGCATTGCACACCCAATTGGACCAATGCCAGTACTTGTTTCCAAACATTCCCAGAACATTGTTTAGGAAAAAAAAATAATAAGTGAATACTAAATGATGTTTCTTAGCATTGCTTTTTTTTTTTCCGGAAAGACCTGAATAAAAATAAACATTTTCTTGTTCTTTCCTATGGTTTGTCCTAAGACCTTTGAAGTTTTTATTAATGAATGTAATAATGAGCTTAATGTAAACATTTGTTAAGAATTCTTTTAAGGGCCAGAATGATAGCACAGCGGTAGGGTGTTCGCTTTGCACGTGGCTGACCCAGGATGAACCTGGATTCGATCCCTGGTGTCCCATATGGTCCCCGAGCCAAGAGAGATTTCTGAGTGCATAGCAGGAGTAATCCCTGAGCGTCACCAGGTGTGACCCAAAAGCAAAAACATCGAAAAGGAAATAATTCTTTTAAGATTTGTCATTTAAAGTATCGTATCAGATTTATAGTCAGAGTCACTTCTCATATTGATATAAGATCTCCATTTTTGATCGGAATGGGAGTTTAAACATATATTTGCCATAGTACAAGTGATTCTTCCTTGCTGAAAGTTTTACTGTGGAGAACATATATATGTATAAATGTATGTGATTATGTATACATGTATATGTATACATATATGTGTTTATGGTGAGTGGCATTCTATATTGAGGGAAATTGAATTCAATTTTTTAGGTTGCTAACCTAATGTTCTACCAAACACTTATTGTTATTAGACAGGTTTTTTTTTTTGGTTTGGTTTGGTTTGGTTTGGTTTGGTTTGGTTTTTGGATCACACCCAGCAGTGCTCAGGAGTTATTCCTGGATCTATGCTCAGAAATCACCCCGTCAGGTTCAGGGAACCATATGGGATGCTGGGTTTTGAACCACTGACCTTCTGCATGAAAGACAAACGCCTTACCTCCATGCTGTCTCTGGCCCCCAGACAGGGTTTTTTTTTTGTTTTGTTTTGTTTTTTTGTGGTTTTTGGGTCACACCCGGCAGTGCTCAGGGGTTACTCCTGGCTCCATGCTCAGAAATTGCTCCTGGCAGGCACGGGGGACCATATGGGGCACCGGGATTTGAACCGATGACCTTTTGCATGAAAGACAAATGCCTTACCTCCATGCTATCTCCCGGGCCCCATGTTTTTTTTTTTTTTTTAAGTAAAACGCGTTTGAAATTTGATTCCCTTAATTAAGAAAGTAATAAGACATTTACTAAATTGATCATCTATTTCATCTGGCAAGGTAAGATAGGCAGAGTTCATATCTATTGTTTGTCATATCCTTCATAAGCTAGTGATTTTTATTATTAAAATTTCAGATCTTTTAAATCAACAGTTGATATAAAAAGGATAGATTTGACAGTATTAATAAACAAAAAATTAGGTATTACTATTTTTATCTTTTATTGAAACTGACAGTCTAGTTAATTAAATATTATTTACAACTACTAAAAAGTTTTCTCTTTTCAGAATTTGCATATGGTGGACATCCTTACCCCTTTTCTGGAATATTCGAAATTTCCCCAGGAAATGCTTCTGAGCTTGGAGAAACATTTAAATTTAAGTAAGTAGGAAGGATAATTTTTATTACTATATTCTAGATTCTAAGCTTGCTTTCAAGTTTAAATAATTCCAAGGGTAAAGTTTATATAGCAAGTTAAATTTTATTTTAAAATAGTCAACAACTAAAATAATGTTAAAGAAACCTTTTACATTTTGTGTAAAAATGGGAATCAGCCACTTTAGGTGCCTAAAATAACCTAGTCTATTATTTTTATTCAGGATCCATACAGGAAAACTTTCTCACTCTCTACTTTTAAATGTTGCTACCATGGAACCAGGGATGTGAGTCAGCATTAAACCTCTTACACTATGTCTTACCTTAGTGCTTAGCCCATGCTGTCATATGTGGCCCCAAAACAACAATAGCAAACAAACAAATAAATAAAAAAATTATATTTTGATTGCTTTTCCTCACTTTTTTGCTTAGGAAAGATGAAAGTTTGTAATCTATCTAACACAGGAATCTATTTTCCCAAGAAAGATACTTCATATATATGAAATAAATATTCAGCAGATTAGCCATAAACTATTACTATGATACATGTAATATTTGTATTGATGTGCTGAAAGGTATGGATAGAAATGTACTTGTATCCTTGATGCCTTATAAATAGTTAACAGCCATAAAAATCTGAATGCTGGGGCCAAAGCCATAGAAGATGCTGTGTTTGCCTTGTGCGCAGCCAACCCAGTTTTGATCCCAGCATTCCATGTAGTCCCTGAGCTCTCCATAAGTGATTCCTAAGTGCAATGCAAGGAGTAACCCCTGAGCAGTGCCAAGTGTATTCCCAAACCTAAAAATAAATAATAAATTCTGAATGCTATATAGTCGAATTAATTGCATAACTGAGGTTTGTTCGTGATACTTAGATTCTTAGTTTTAGAGAGTTTAAAAAAAATTTTAGGGAACTATAAAATTTTTTAACTTTCTTGGATAACTAATATCTGACTATAGTTCTACTTTCTATTTAGTAATATCCATTCTATTTTAGTGTAGTAGTTTAAGAAATGCTTTTTGTTTGAGGAAATTGGTTTTGTCATAGGTTCTTAAATATTTGGTTGTTTGACAATTCATCTCACTAAAATATAGTGGGCAGATAACGTAAAGAATTGTCAATGAGGTTATGGCTACCCCTTTGTTTGCAAGTTAATTATACAAGAGGGTTTGTATACTAGATTTCTTTCTAATTAATAGTGTGATTACTAAAAACAGTAATTTTAATAAAATTTTAGCATTATTTTAAAATAAAATACCTATTTTGCAATTTTATTCAGAGGTAGTGTACTTGTTTATTTTAGAATAGTCAAGACTCAAATAGTTTGAATTTTTTAAGTATTTCATTGTCCTTTTGGCCTATTTAACACTGTTAAATCACAGTATTTAATGTTAAATCATAATATTTTATCATAATATATTAAATAATATTCTTGGAAATAAATCATTAGATATGCTTTTATAAATACTTAGCACACATCGCTATATTTGATTTTTACTTTCTTTTCTTCTTATTCTTTAAGAGAAGCTGTTGTTTTAGGGAGTACTGATTTCCTTGAAGATGATGTAGAAAAAATTATAGAAGAATTGGGGAAAGAATACAAAGGCAATGCCTATCATTTGATGCATAAAAACTGCAACCACTTTTCTTCAGCTTTCTCAGAGGTAAGCATTTATTTTTTCAGTTATTTTCATTGAAGTATTGTGGCTTACATAAGTTTGAATCAGCAGTAAATTAAGCTTTATCCTAGATTTTTCCTGATTTTGCAGATTGTGACCTTGTATGAATGACCTTTTCAAAGGTGGTAGCTTTAAAGTCTGGATAATTTTTTTTAATATTTATTTATTTATTTTAGGTTTGGGGGCCACACCTGCCAGTGCTCAGGGGTTACTCCTGGCTCTGTGCTCAGAAATTGCTCCTGACAGGCTTGAGGGATTATATGGGATGCCAGGAATGGAGCCAGGGTCTGTCCTGTGTTGGCCATGTGCAAGGCAAACGCCCTACCACTATGCTTTCATGTTAGCCCCAAAGTATGGATAATATTAAATTGTAATTTTATTTGTAACTTTGCATTGGGTAGAGAGTGAATACTAATGATTTCTTCTTATTCTAATTCATTTTATTACAATCTGAAATTTTTACCAAATGAAAAGTAGGTCCAAGCAACTTCTGCTTATTAACCAATAAAATTTCTCCTTTCTTGAATACCAAGAAGAAACCCAAAACTTGATTCAAATTGAAGAGATTTTTGAAAAGAAGATGAAAAAGAAACCAAAGATATAAAACGAGTCTAGAGCATCGAGCGTTTCTCAACAAGGAAAATTAGGGGACATTAGAAATAGTTTCCAGCTTGATGGCTGAGCACACAGTTGCACAGCAACTGTGATAGACGTGAAGGAGACATGATAACTCTGCAGCATGCTTAGCTTCCTTCCTGGCACTTTTTATTTCCCTCATTGTTGCCATAACAGCTTTCAAAGAGGACTGTAGCAGACTTTATAGTCTTTATATGTGCTTCTCAAAAATCTGTTTTGAGAATTGGAATCATAAGTTTTTTATGGAACTTACGAGCCATATATTATTCTCTCCTCCCCACTTACTGAATCCAAATATTCATTCTAGCATAATCCTCAGATGAGTAAAATGAACTTTTAAGAGTTAGAGAATCACCCTCAGTCTGTGAATGCATGGATACCCTAGACGTGACCTCATCAAGTCTTTGTTGACTGTAGTTATTTGTGAGTTGCATTCAAAGATCCATAGATAGTTAACATTGGCCAGAGGTATTAGACAGCTTCCTTATTTTACTGACAACGAAACAAGCCTATTAAAAATAGTTGTGGAGAACTCAGAACCTGACTTGCTTTTTTTCTTTTTCTGGGGAACAGATTATAACGTCATAACATTCAAGTGCTTCCTCTAAAAATTTTCTATTTGGCCATTTATTGATAAGAGTATGCCAACCCTACTTTATAAGTTAGATCCATTTGCATCTGATTCAGATTGACAATCACATGCAATACATATAGGTTACAGCCCACAGGTATAAAATGGTTTGAGGAAACTGGCTTAAACAATAAGGAAATGTATCTCACAAAGCAGTAAGTTCATTGTAAGACAGGTTTCATGTGAATATGACCAGTGACTCAATAATATGTCATAATCTATATATGGTCTTACAGTATCAGTGAGCTGCTGCTATTAGTATGTTAGCTCTGCCCTCAGTCTAGCTTTTTTTATGATTTTCAAGTAATACAACCACATTGAGTGCCATATTTTTAAAGGAAGAAGAAAACTTTCTTCTGGAGTGAGGGATGAGGAAGTGGGGGGAGGACACATTAAAAAAGCAGAGAATTATGTCCGATGCCCACTTCTAAACTAGTCACTAGCAAGATGAATGGTATTTGAAAATACATTTTAACTTTTTAATTCATTTTAATCAATATTTTAAAATATAAAACATTATAAAAGTCGTGAAATAGTGTAAAGATTCTTTTGGGGGGGGGGGTTTAGGCCACACCCAGTGACGCTCAGGGGTTACTCCTGGCTATGCGCTCAGAAGTCACTCCTGACTTGGGGGACCATATGGGAAACCGGGGGATCGACCGTGGTCCATCCTAGGCTAGTGCAGGCAAGGCGGGCACCTTACCTCCAGCGCCACCGCCCGGCCCCGTAAAGATTCTTTATATACCTATCACATAGCCTCAGAAATAATGAAATCCTTGCTGATCATATTTCCTCTATAATAAAACCATTTCAAGATTTCACTCTTAGATTGCTCTGAAGCAAATCCCAAATATCATTTCATATTAGTTATAAATACTTTTACTTTGTTACTCTAAAAATTAGGATTCATTTTTAATATAGCCACAAAATAACATCACACATAAAAAATTAACATTTGTGTCTTACTATTATCCAAATATTTAATATTTAACCTTACTTAATTGTCAAATCTTAAGTTTGTGTAAATCAGGATATAGTAGAGGTTTTATACATGACCATATATATCTCATAGTATAATCCACATAGGAAAGGCAGTATTGAGCTTAAGTGTTTCCCTTTACTTAACAATCTTCAAAACTTGAATTATCTCTTGTGCTATAAAAGAAAAAAAATTAACAAAATTCTGTCCTGAGAAAGCCTGCTTGAAAGTCTGTTTTTGTCCAGTATCTAAGAAGCTGGGTTTTACATTTGCCACAAGTGACTCACCATGGCTGATATTTGTTAAAATGATTAGATTTATAATAAACAGCTGGTTTCCTTCTGGGAATCTAAAAATTTGGTACACTCTAGACTAAGTCTGCTTCGAGACCAGTCCTCAACAAAATCTTTAGGCACTTAATATAATGAACTTTCTTATATACATTTCACACTGTTAAATATTTAGCTGAGATCATTTCTAAGCAGTGTTGAAAATATGGCCTGGTTTCCTATAATACAGAGTGAAAAATGAGAAGCAAGATAGATTGAGGAAATGGCTAATAAATAGAAAGGGAATCAATGCTTATTTTGGATAATTTTGGAATTTCTCAGTTGGTCTAGATGCAGACAATTTCCAAATTTGGGAATTTACTATCAAGAAGTCATATATTGTAGAAAAAAAGCCAATGCTTTGACTTGGGCAATTTGGCTTATGCTGAAGAGATTAAACATGTAATTGATGGATCCTCACAACCAAAAGCCAGGAATTAGAGATGGGACCACTCAGGAAAAATCTGTGAAGGAACATTTGTTTGAGTGAATTCTATAAATATATACAAGGGAGGAAAACAATGTTTTTGAAAATGTTAGGCTAACAAAAGAATTGATCACTTTAATAACAGGTACAGAGGACAGAATGAAAGTTGGTTCCTAGATTCTCGAGACTGTACAGGCAAGTAGAGGCTTCAGAAAAAGAATAATTTCAAGGGCCAGAGAGTGGACCTGAGAATTATTTTCAGATCTTGAAACATAGACCCACTCAGAATTCAAAATTGCTTTATACTAGTAATTCCTCCCTTTCATGTTTTTTCCTTTTAGTATGAGAATATTTGTAACTTATTTACCTACCTACCGTTATATTTGGTGAGTGTGCTCTACACACTTTTATCCTTGTTGTTTCTTTTTTACTGTAGCTCTGTATTAGATAAGTTCCATACATATTTTCACAATCTTTTTCATGTGTACCACATTTGGGGTATATCAAAACTCATCCAGTTTTGAGTAACATGAGTAGCATTTGGGTTATATTTGAGTCTCTGGATGTTATTAAAAGTGCTCTAATAACCTAGTAAAATCTCTTTTCACAAGTTTGCCAATATATCTTTGGGATAGTGTCTCAGAAGAAGGATGACTAGTGATTTGTAGTTTAAATGTATAGTAACTTTGGTATGTAAACCAAATTTGTTTTGTTTGGGGGCCATACCCAGCTGTGTTCAAGGATTACTCTTGGCTTAATGCTCAGGGATCACTCTGGCAGTGCTTAGTGTGTGTGGTACCAGCAATCAAACCTAGACTGTTCACTTGGCTAAATGTTTTATGCATTCTATTATCTCTTTGTCCCCTAAGCCAAATATTTTTGGTTAGGTTGGGGTGAGGGGGGTGGCGAATGGGGAAAGAGGAGCAGAACTTCCCCAACAGTACTTAGGGGTTCGCTTCTGAAGATATTTGGTCTGGATATACAGCCCTGATTGCTTCTCAGTTTAAAGGAGCAGTGTTACTAAGGCTCAGGGAGCAAAAAGGATCAAGCAGGGTTAGGGATGGAGCTGGAGGCCTCTATATGCAAGGCATATTTTCTAGCCCTTCAAGCCAACCTATTGTCCCAAATATATTTTTAAGATCACCTCTGATCTGAAGTACATTTGAGTCAGACTCAGCATATATACACATGACATATAAACAAGTGTTACAGTTACACTGCTTTCTGAAAATGCCTTGACAGAGGCACATTTTCTGATAGGACCCTATAGTAAATAGTTCAGGTTTTTGGATTATTCATTATTCTTAAATCTGGCTACAATGACAGCATTGTAGACCAAGAACTGTAGCTAGTAAATAAAAAATGAGTATGGCTGTGATCCGATACAATTTCATGTACAAAAAATAGGAAGCTATTGTTTGCATCTCTCAGTTTTAAGTTAATCAAGCCACAGTTCCGAAGTTAGCTTCTATGAAATAAATGAGTGTATATTAGGTTACTAAATAATCAGGACTCAGGAAAGAAGATGAAGGATACTAGCTATTGAATAGTCCATTGTGGCAATTATATTAAACTGAAGAGTCCTAGCCATCATTTCTGGTTCACTGTCAGGCAAGTATCCATTCATATGTTTGCTAAGAAGATAATTGCTTGAGCTTTTTAATGTAGACATATGGAAGTGTCATTGCTCAGTTTCCCAGGTCTAGCTCAGGTACATAGTCTAAGTTTTGGGGTCAGGAATAGAGAGGGCTTTCCAAATAGAGTTTAGGGAGCCCAGGACCACTTCTAGAGGTATTTAGCTTGACAGTATTGGCAGGACAATCATGAAAGCGCAACGATATTGTACCAGGCATTGAATTCTGAGCCTCCACATACCAGGCACTCCACCGTTTGAGCTATCTCTCCAGCTCTCTTTAAATATTAAGTATGAGAAAGTCAAAATGGTCAAAATATGGTACTTTCCCTCCAGTGATATTGCCCTATTATTAAAACATATTTTAGAATGTTAAACATGATCTTTAAAGTATATATAACCATAAGATGGGCTAAACCTTTAGGGAGAAAAGGTGCACTGCATAATTAAAGATGCCAGTTTGTTTAATTTTAGTTGATTTGGTGAGGGGTTGGGGTGGGTAGTGACTCTGGTGGATAGATAGGCCATACTAAACAGTGTTCATGAGTCATTCATATGCCTGCTGGGGATAGCGGGTACTATATACAAAGCCAGGAATCAAACTAGATTTGCCCCATGAACTATTTCTTGGTCCCAAGTTTTAGCTAATTTTTGGGCCATAAATTTCTTTTTTTGTTATTGTTGTTTTATGACCACACCAGTATTGGTTTTTATTCATTTACTTATTTATATATATTTTGGTTTTTGAGCCATACTCCGTGACGCTCAGGGGTTACTCCTGGCTATGCGCTCAGAAATCACTGCCGGGGATCAACCGAGGTCCGTCCTGAATCAGCCCTGTGAAAGGCAAACGGCCTACTTCTGCATTATTGCTCCAGCCCCAGAGTCATAAATTTCTAAATCTCTCTCCAAATCATCACCTAAAACAGATCATGTGATTATAATTTTAGCATGATTAGAAGCAAAAACAATGGTGGAGCATTATAACATACACTCATGTCATCTGGCAGAAGGGAAAGGACAAGTAAAGCTAGTATTAGAAATAATCCAGTTCTGGGGCTGGAGCAATAGCACAGAGGAGGAGCATTTACCTTGCATGAAGTTAACCTGGGATTGACCCAGGCTCAATCCCCAGTATCCCATATGGTCCCACAAGCCTGCCAATAGCGATTTCTGAGTGCAGAGCCAAGAGTAACTTCGGAACACTGCCAGATTTGGCCCAAAAATCCAAGAAATAAATGACCCAGTTCTCAGGAGGGCCAGTCCATAGTAAGAAGCTTGCCACAAAGCAGTGAATGTAGAGTAGTGAGGATGGAGGGGAATGGAAGAGAGGTAAAATGACTGCCCCAGCAGGGGTGTGGGGGGGTGGGGGATGACTGGGGAATTGGTGGAGGGAACTATGCACTGGTGAAAGCTAGTATACATGCTATTACTGAAATTCAACCATAAGCAAAAAGTATATATGTGGATACATATACACATATAAGAAATTGTCCAGTTCTTACTATTTGCAATAGGAAACAATGAGTAGCTTCAGAGATCTAAAAAGTTAGATAGGAAGAGATCAAATAGCTGCATTAAATCATCAGCTGGGAGAGGTTCTTCTGACGCCTTTATCTGCTTATGCTGCTTGTCCAATGCTCACCCTAGCATCTCTGCCTTATTCTGGCTGCAAACTCGCTTCTCCACAGAGCTGCAAAGCTAGGTCTTTATTTGGGGAGTTATGTCTTCTAGACCAATATGAGTATCTTGGGAAAATAAATGGAGTCCGGACAGGAGTAATAGTGTTAAATGCAGGCTAAGAAAAATGGGGAAGTAGGGGCCAGAGAGATAGCACAGTGGTGTTTGCCTTGCAAGCAGCGCCGATCTAGGACCTACGGTAGTTGGTTTGAATCCCGGTGTCCCATATGGTCCCCCGTGGCTGCCAGGAGCTATTTCTGAGCAGATAGCCAGGAGTAACCCCTGAACATCACGGGGTGTGGCCCAAAAACAAAAAAAAAAAAAAAAAAAAAAAAAAGAAAAGAAAAAAGAATTCACAAAGAGGAAAACAGCCAAGATAGTTCCATCTACCTGAAGCTTCTGTTAATTCTTATTATACCTTTTATTAATAAGTCTGTATGGTTCAAAGTATTTGTACAAGGATTAAAGAAAGAAAGGAGCTATGTGGCATTAGCTTGATTTTTTTTTTACAGCTTGTTTACTTTAGAAGTAAACAAATCGATGTTCTACAGAACAGAAGAAATGAAGCTGCTTATTACCAAAGGTCTGAAGAATCCACACCCAAGGCCAGTGTGGATTTGCTAGGCATCCACTGCCTCCACTTGCCCAGCACCTCTTGGCTGTAAATCAAATAACCTTAACCCCACTTACCTAATGCACAACTCTTTCTCCTCTGTAGATTCTTTGTGGGAAGGAGATTCCTCGCTGGATCAATCGACTTGCCTACTTCAGCTCCTGTATACCCTTTCTACAGAGTTGCCTCCCAAAGGAGTGGCTTACTCCTGCAGCCCTGCAGTCTAGTGTCAGCCAAGAGCTCCAGGATGAACTGGAGGAAGCAGAGGATGCTGCTGCATCCGCTTCCATGGCAAGCTCAGTAGCCGGCTCCAGACCCGGACGCCACACTAAACTATAAATGTCTCCAAAGTCTCACATTCCGAACTGTCTCTTGACAGTTGACTATCACTAGAAAAAAGTAAGAGTGAAAATGTCCTTTAGATATTTTGTATGCAAAGATGGCTCTCCCCCAAATCCCAGTTTATCAGCTCAGGATTATATTTGTAATCAAAAAAAATCACTTGGCGCAGGAGGGAGAACTTTGTATGAAGCTGCCCTCTGTTTTTTTTTACCCACTTGTAAATTTGGATTTACTTCTCTGGTTTATACAAACTCCATTTAAGTTATGTTTACAGTATTTTGTATCGCTGTTTACAAATCTTGCATGGACTCCTGCCTCAGTGAATGAAGAAAATCTTCATGTCTTCAGAAAATAGGCAGGTTATATCTTTATACACTTCTGACAATTGCCAGAGCTATGGCATAAATAATAGGCACACAAAAAGGTACTTAACACCATTATAGTCACCACCACCTGCTTAAGAGTTGTCTTTCAGGTCTGTTTATTTTCGTAAATATTTTGGCACCAGGATGTAGAGAGGAAGGCACGTACATCTCACCCTGAGGGCTTAGAACCTGGGTTAGCGTGAGAGGTGACCAATGCCTGAGCCTGGTTCCTCTTTTAGCACTTCCATTCTGAGTAGCACATCCCCCAAGGTTCTAAGGAAATGATTGCTTTTCTACGTCTGCCCAGTTAAACGGGGTAGTGTAGTCCTCTGTCCGTCTGGCTTTGATGCCTCTTGAGTCTGTAACTAACATTTTTTGTTGTTGTTTAAGAGATTCTTGCTAGTAACTGACAAGGGTTTTGCACATTATTGGGGACTTTGTTTTTAGTTTAATGCCTGTTGATATCCTCTCTGCACTGCATTTTGTTTGTGTGAAAGGAATATTCTATGTAGTAACCACATCGCAGTCTGGGTTGACATTCAACTGCTTTTGACTACTTATGCTACCTTTTTACTAGACCAGGAAAACCAGTCTCCAATATAACATACTCCAAAAAGATAATTCTTTGATATTTGGAACACATTATGTACCATATCAGAAAGAGTATGTTGAAATTTGGTGATTTGTTATGGGAGGCTAAAAGATTCGCCTCATAAAAAAAAAAAAGCCTGATTTTAATGACCTCTTGTTAGAAAATTGTATTTCTATATCCAGAATACATCTTTTTTCTGTTAAGTGTCACTTACGTAATAAACTCAAAGAACAAAATTGTCACCACAGATTACCACACCTCATTAGCAAGGAATCTGTCAGTTCAAGTCTACTCCCATTTTGACCCTTGGATGTAAAAGCCAAGTCATTACATGTCAGTTCAATTTTTCTGCCTTAAGAATGAATGTCCTACGTAAAATATTGGATGCAGTGTATAAATTATAAAAGGCAGTGACTTCAGCTTTATATATATATATTATATATATAGTTAGTTTTAAAGTCATCTACTTTATTTAAACTAGATTGGATTGTTTGCTATTGCTCTTTGTAAAGATACATATCTTTCAGTAAACTACATTTTTAACTTTTTCATAAGCTGATTTTTGTTATTTATATCAACTTAAGCACACCCTGTTCAATGGGAAAATAAACATTGGGCTATAAGCATTGACCTGAGATAAATGAAGCCACTTAACCTAATTTATGCTTTTGACTATTTTGTTTATGGAGAGGAAAGCCTTTATAAAATTATTCTGTTTCCAGGGTTAGAAGGTTGCAAAACACTTGTTTTAAGATATATAACAGAAATGAATTTATGACCATGAAAAGTAGAACTTGGCTTGGGCCAAAAAATGAGATTTAGACTAAAACACTAAGATTATAGCCATGAATTTATTCACTAAGAGTCCTATCCCCAAAACCCAGGTTAGTGAAAAGTGAAGGGTTTTTTGGTATTTTATTTTAATGTGAGGTACTATTTTTTCTAATCCATGCAGATAATCTATGATTAAATCTGAGTGGCTGACATGTTAACAATCAGCCAATCATTAGAAACTTAATAGCGAATATTTAGAAATATCCCATCTGTGCTTATTCAGTGTCCACTTCAACACAGTTGACTTTCTACTTGTTGTTATTTTATTGTATTTACTGTCATATTTGACATTTGGAGCTTAAAAATAGTGTCAAGGGCATTAGTAGAAATAACTTCCTGAGGGTTATATCTAACTGACAGCAAGTAAAATTCTAAACATGAGATAGCTTACAATCTTTGTATCTGAGGTTGAGAATATCTTTATCTCATTTAAGATAGTTTCTTCTCTAACTTCAAAATTGAATTAGCATTTAGCCAGCATTTCCTTGCCTTGAAGGAAATGAATTTTGTTCTCAACCTGTTCTCTATTTAAAGAAAATCCTATGTCAAAACTCCAATTATTTAGATGTGATATGATAGAGTCAGATACTTTCCTTTTGTCATGGTAACCAACTGAAATCTATTTCTTATGGTGGGTTAGGCAGTAATGAATATAGTGTTAGAGGTTCAGAAATCGCTAGTATCTACTATTTTAATATTCTGAGGGTTTTCAACTTTGGAAAGTATTGATGCCTGTGGAATGACACCACTTTTGCTTGATGCCCAAAATCCAGCCAACTATTGCTCTGACCCATAGCAATAGTGCAAGTTACCTTCACCAGCATTTGTACAAAGCAGGGAATTTTGGTTTAGCCAGTTGATAGTGTTGTGTGTGTGAGGAAATTTAAACGTAAAGACAGCTGCAGAACTCTATATCCATGACTTTTTTCCATCACAAAACAGGTAGAACACATTCACTACATCAGGATTCTAATCTGTGTCTTCTTATAGCTCCATTACTCTACGATACTCTGTAATTTTTAAACATGCTGTATGTTATTTTCTAAACTTAAATTTAACAGACTTGGGTTTTATTCGTCAAGCCAGTCATACTGCCATTGAACCCCCTTCTTTAGTAACATTTTAGAGAACAGTATTAGTTATTAAACTTTCATTGTCTACCTAATCACCTCACATCTTCACTGTTTGAAAGGTGTTATAGCTGTTAAAGAATCTTCATGAACCTGAAGATTATTTCTTGTGAATTTGAATATAAATGTACTATCATTCATAGTGTTTATATAAAAAATACCAGGAATCTTCACTTTTGCTACCTTGATATAGCTTTGGGTTATCATGTTAATAACATTGAAATACATCAATTTATTAAAAAATACTTTTATAAGATATGTTTTATAGTGCTTTCTGGTTTCCAGGAAACTATAGCTGTTCCTTGCGTTGGGTGTGGGAGGCTATTTTTAAAACTCAAGAATCCCATCTGCTCTGCAGAGACATAGCCAGCCCCTCTGTCATACACATTTTCACAAGATCATTTATTCACATGTATTTCTCCTTAGAGATAAAATCTGTAGACCTATTCTTGAGCTACCACAGAGAGCACAATCACTCCCTCAATGAATAATGAATGTCCATGCCCTCCCTTCACCTGGAGTCAAGGAAAAGGCATTCAGAGCAAAGCTCTCTGCTGCATAGAAACATCCCGTGCATACCTCCTCTGGAAGTTTCAGGTGCCTGGTTCCTCATTCCTTTTGAGCCTGCCATCCAGCTGAGTAGTAATTCCTTTTGACTAACTCAAATATTTCTTAAGTAATGGTAGATAACCACTGTCCATACGTATGTACTTTCTGCTGTTTAAATGCTCTGACTCATTTGTTTTCACCTTAAGGAAGGAACCAAAGGCGCCCCCCCACCCCATCCATCTAAATAGATTCCAATTTGACTTTAACAAACATCCAGGAAGGCAACTGATCTTTCTGTGGGAAAGAGGCCAGATATGCTTGGAATACTGCATCCTCGCCCTCATTGTTACTACTGCTGAAGTTCTTTCATCCAGATGTTGACCTTGTTCTAAGTTTACAGAAGTATACACTAGATGAATAACTTCATGCAATGCTTTGGAGAGGTCTCTTGGAGGCAAGAAGCTAATTTATTGTGGATTCTGAAGCCAGATACCTGTTCAGACTTCTCAAATCCTCTAAAGGTTCAAGGGTCCTCTGTTAGAGTATAAATAGTTTTCCTTCTTGATCAAAAAGAAAGAAAAGAGTTTCCATCACAAAATAAACTTGTTTGTTTGCTTGTTTAAAAAAAAAAAGGCTTGTTCTCAACTTAACCAGAGTATATTCACATTTAAAGGCTAGACTGAGCCACAACTCAGTTGACCAACTGCCCTCAATGTTCAATTCATGGTCCCAATCAAGAATACACCAATACCTACCTACTCTTCAAGAGGCCATCTATCACCTTGTAGATTGTGGACTCAGGAATAAAGTCACCAAGGTCACTAAGCCAGAGGAAGGGTAGAACATCTACTCAACACTAGAGATGGAACATGTTTTTTGGATGGGATGGTCAAAAACAAAAAGGAAGAACAATTATATTCATCTGGAACTCAGACTTAAATGCCAATATTATCCAACAAGGGACCTGCACTTTCAGATCACAAAATTGGGAGATTATGTGAATGGGAATGCTTTTAATCTTCCTCTTCCTATAATCAAAATTATACCTGCATTTTTCTCCCACAGGGATCAGTGAGTGGACACCACTCAAGTTCTCATGATGGCCTTTGGCAGGCAGTAAATAATCTATAGATGAGTGTCCTCAAAAAAAAAAAAAAAAAAAGAGGTCACTCTAAGTCTGGAAGGTCAGAAAGGAAAATTTTCTGTGCTCCTGATATTGAAGCTGTCCTGAGTACTTTTCTTGAGTCACTCCTCCCTGTAGCCTTGATTATTTTTACTTCTTTGCACAGGCAATTGAGCCATATTAACTCAAGACCAATCACACATGGAATAAGAAACATGTACACCTAGTCAGTTGTAGAGCTCTTCTTGCCATTCGGTCATTCTCTTTTTGAAATAAGAGAATCCCTGACCCAATCCTAAGCCTCCTAAGAGAGGCACTTGTAATTGAAGTGTGAGAAGCACGGCTGTATTCTACAGGACTCTTGTGTCATTCAAGTCTACTTGGCCCACTGAAGTAAAAATGTCCCTAGAAGAGATCACTTTGAGGAAGCCTGGATACATGATTATCTAAAGGATCTGATAGCTGAATCTCTCTTCACACATTTCAGCAGAGGTGTGATCTGAATTGCTCAAACTTTCCTGGATTTGGATCTATATAAATTGCTCAAAATTCTAATAGAAAAGAACATGATGAACTTGAGACCCCAGGAGCTGCTCTGGGAATAGCTACCACAAAACTCTAAATGTTAACTGATTGATGATACAGCCTCATTTGAGAAATCCCTATGGATACCTCCATCAAGTGGCTACCTGTGTATTTTTCAAGTCTCCCTAGACTCCATCCCAAATCCTCATCCCACGACTCTGAGCTTGCTTTGACTCAAAGTTTTCTGGCCTTGCTAATCATCCTTATTTCCCTTCTGGCGTGCCTTCTAGATTTCCCAGTCTTGGTAGGCAAAAGCCCCAAAGTGGACTCACTCTGTAGTTGAAACCCTCTTTTTTTTAAGTGTTTCTTTATCTCTTTTATTTGAAGTCCTGCTTTCCCCTGGTTATGCAGGTATGTACATTGAGAGAAATATGTGCCCTCTCTCTTTCCCAATAATGCTTTCAAATTCTTTTTCCTCTCCTTCCAAATCTCCAGCTCCACAGAGCCTGGACTCCAGTTCTAGCAGCTGCTCCCTAGTTGCTGTCAGGTCTTTATTCCCACTCTGTCTTCTTTATCCTTTGCTGTCATTCTCTGTGAAGAGTCCACACTGATGGCCTATTTAATTTCCTAGCCTAGCACTTTTCTCTGGAGCTTTACTGCCTTGTGACAAGGGATGATGCCTTGTGGTAGACAGCCCTGCCATCACAAGACATGTGGCATCACTACACTTAATTACTAGCCTTTTGCCCCTGTATGGTCATTGCCACATAAGTTGTCTCAACACATTTTATTGCCAGAGAGCAGGCAGTCCTGTCCTTGGTTTTGAACGACTGTCAGTGTGTCTTTATCTCAATCTACCGAGTCCTCAGAGTTTAGCCTTTTCATCTCTAGTAACTGAACCACTGCTAAAATCTTCAAATATCTCTGCTGACTTCTCAGGTCACAAATGAAATATCTTGGCCTTGTTCAAGTTCAATAAATCCAACACTTTTTCATTAATATTACCTCCCTATTTCCATTTTTCTTATCACCCAGTTCAAATCCTGTGTTATATAACTATATCGTCTCCATATGCCACGTTTCTTTCATCCTCATCTGGCAAAATCAACCCCTGTTCAAACTCAGGCATTTCTTTATTTGGACCTGAGAAGCTGAATGTTGCTAGAACAATCTGACTGATTTAACACTTTTTTAATTGAAAAAAAGGTTTATTGTCATTCTTACAGCACTATGGTTTACAAAGTTCTTTGTAATCAAGTTCAGTCTTCCACCAGTGTCAGGTTCCTTCCAGCAGAGCTTTTGGATTCCCTCTCACCACCACCCCCAGTCTGTCTCCTAAGCTGGAGTTGTTGACTAGTTGTATCTTAGCTTTTTTTCTTCCCCCTATAAACATCAAATGGACATTCAACATCACAACACAGTTTACCACAATTACGTTATAACTTTGCTCTCTCCTAAATGACACTTAACTACCATATATCTCTTCAGGTCTCCCATACATTTCGTTTGAATTTTACTTTATGCTTCTGGAAAGTAAACAATTTAGGCAGTGGGCCTCTTTATTAGCAGAAATCCCCGATTCTCCCAGTTTTTTTTTTTTTTTGTTTTCCCCCTTTACCTCCTCAGAGAACATTACACTTCTAAAATTTCTGATCACTAAATGAAGATTTATTTATGTTTCCCACACCAAGCAGTTCTTTCTAACAGTGGATCAGTGACCTTCAGTAGAACTCAATTCTGAGGTGATACCCTCAGATGCCATGCTTAAAGACTCCCACAAAACTGCCTACTTCGGATGCCATCCACAAGTAGCAGGTCCTCAAATTAAGTTACCATTTCAGTCTGATATGACAAATCAGAGGACCACATGACCCTTTCCTTCAGGTTCAACTAATTTGTTAGAGCAGCTCACTGAACTGAAGGAAATATTTTCATTTATCAGTTTATTACGGAATATGGTAAAGGATACAAAGGAACGTCCAGGTTGAGAAATACATAAAGTCAGTCTGAGAGGGGCTGGCGAGGTGGCGCTAGAGGTAAGGTGTCTGCCTTGCAAGCGCTAGCCAAGGAAAGATCACGACCGCGGGTCGATCCCCCAGCGTCCCATATGGTTCCCCAAGCCAGTTGCAATTTCTGAACGCTTAGCCAGGAGTAACCCCCGAGCATCAAATGGGTGTGACCCAAAAGCCAAAAAAAAAAAAAAGTCGGTCTGAGACAGTCTCAAGTGCAGAAACCTCTGTCCCTTGAGTTCACCTTGGGCTCCCTTCAAGTGTCTGTAGAAGATCTTCAACCCCCACACTATTGAGGGGTTCGGGAGGTTTCCTCACATAGACATGACCAGTAGTAAGCTTCTCTTTATGTTCTCCCCACTTTGAAATGGGGCTGAAAATGTCAAACTTCTTGTCTAGGCGTAGTCTTTCTCATGTCCAGCACCTATCTAGAAGCCAATCAGGAGCCTATCCAGAGTCACCTCAGCAGGAAAAAAAAAATGCTTCTAGGATCCTTAGCACTTACTACTAAAGTTTTAGGAGTACTATGCAGGAACTTGGCCAGAATTTTTAAATAGATGACACAAGTCTAAGTAGGGAACTGAATCACCAAGGAAGCATACCTCGCCCAAGTCTCTGCCTTCTGCCACTAATAAAGTGTTTCCCACCCCTAATTAATCAAAACACGTAGTCACTGTGCCACCTCTAATCTTCCATTATAATACACAGAGCTGCCCTTCTCCAGAACAAGTATATATAATTTAGCTCCAGGACTACCCCAGGAGGAACCCACCACCAGCTTTTGCCTTTCCAGGCTCTAGCTAGCCCGGTTAGCCTAACATTTGAGTGCTCCCCTCTTCTTACTGGCTCAGGAAAGGAACTTCTGCCCTCAATCTGCCTTTGAAGCAGATGTGATTTTCTAATGAGTTCCTTATACAGCAGTAAACAATGTTGAGAAACCCCTTTCTCCCCAACAATCCTAAATAGTTGCTTTACTGAACCTGTTTCCCTGATATATTTTAAGTCAAAATACAATGAAAAAAGAGGTGGCTCCTGTACCTACACCCCACCCAGGGATAACCCAGCCCCAGTTTCTACCTTGATTCCTTCTCCTTGGTTAGTCCCAATAAATCTAATATATTTATATGCTTAGTATAAATATATAGTACCATACATAATATCACAATTGCCAATTTTCAACTTAACAAACACCTTAGATTTGTTCCAAAGCCATCCCTGTAACAAATAAATTACTAAAGACCAATTCTTCCTTGGTTGCTAAATTTTAGTGTTAACTCTCAGGAACTTGACACCAAGAGATTAACCCCTATCCTTGTTTTATTGGTTTACTTTCCTTCCTTCTCTAAATTATTCCTGCCAGCATCAAATTGTGCAGTACTGTTTCTGAACTAAAATAAAAAATCAAACACTCTCCCTACTCTTCTAGTCTACAGCAGCACTGTGAGGCCCTGCTTATCCCAATTCCCACTTCTAGACAGCATATCTTGTCAAAAACAAATACACATAACATGGGCTGTATACATGCAACAGACTAGAAAAACCATGAACCCATCACCAGCTTAAAAGATGGCAGGAGGTGGGATCAGAGAGAGAGCACAGCAGTAGGACGTTTGCCTTACACCCAGCTGATCCAGGACAGATAGTGGTTTGAATCCCGACATATCATAAGGTCCCCCAGTCTGCCAGGGGCAATTTCTAAGTGCAGAAACCAGGAGTGACCCTGAGTGCCACTGGGTGTGGCCCAGGAACCAACCAATAAATAAATAAAGTTTAAAAAATAGCAGGAGGGGCTGGAGAAATGCAACATCCCTTGGTTTGACCCCTGCACCGCATCTAGTCGGTGAGCACTGGCAAGGGTCACTTGTGAGCACAAAGCCAGAAATAGCCCTGCGTGCCACTGTCAGGTTTGGCCCCAAACACCTCCCCACCCCACTCCCAAAAGCAACAAAAATAATATGAACAGGACCTCTGAGTCTCATTTACCTCTCCAAACTCTTCTATTTAAAAAACTATTATCTTGGATTCTTATTCCTATGATTTTCTTTATGGTTATTGACTCCCTTATACATTCTTAGACAATGCATTATTCGGTTTTGAAAGTTTCAAAGTTCATACAAATAGAATTATATCATGTGGATTCTGTATTTTTTTTGTTTTAAGTTCATGTGCATTAGTGTCTGTAGTTACAATCCATTCATCTTTGCTATAGTATTGCATTTACTGTGTACCACAATTTTGTTTATCTTTTCTACTTTTAATAGACATTTGGACTGTTTCCCACTTCTTGCTATTATGAACAGTATTTCTAATATATATGTAAAAGTTTCTCTAGGAATAGATTTGGTAGATTATAGAAAATATGCATGTTGAAATTCATTAGTGTAGAAAAATCTATATATATTTTTATTAAACAATTCTATTTAGCCTTCATTTGATAATAAAAATCAGCTTCACAGTCTAGTTATTTCCTTGTAATATATAATGATATTTCAGAGTCTATCCTTGCAAGCTATTATTCATTATTAACTAAAAGAGTCAAAGAGATGAAAACTGTGCCCTACTCCCTCATGTGCCCTGGGAAGGATATATCACTCAGCATCTCAGAGAACTGGTTTTTTGGTTAAGAATTTTCAAAAGGGGCTCGGGAAATAGCATGGAGGAAAGGCGTTTGCCTTTCATGCAAAAAGGTCATCGGTTCGAATCCCGGTGCCCCATGTGGTCCCCCGTGCCTGCCAGGAGCAATTTCTGAGCATGGAGCCAGGAGTAACCCCTGAGCACTGCTGGGTGTGACCCAAAAACAAAAAAAAAAAAAGAATTTTCAAAAGGAAGAGCCAGAACAATAATACAGCAGCGGGGGTGGGGGAAGGATTTGCTTTGCACATAGCCAACCTGGGTTCAATCCCTGCACCCCGTATGGTTTATTGCAAGGAGTAATTCTGAGTGCAGATGCAGGAGTAAGCTCTGAGCACCACCATTGTACCCCCCCCCAAAAAAAGCACTTGTTTTAACAGAATTTCTTGTTCTTCCATGTAAAGTGAACATTCACTATTCATTATTCTTTACTATTTACAGTTTTTCCTGAGCAATAAGGTGCTTCTTAGACTCCTACGAATTTTTAAATTATTGCTACATCCTGAGAAAATGACTACCTTGTGAAAATAGCCTCCCAAAGAAATCTATATTTGACTGCTAGTCTTACTTTCATAATTCACCAGTGTTATTATATTGAAAAAAAACATCTCAGTATTCCTAAGGTGACAGACACTTGAAAGACTCTTATAGATCAAAGGAGAGTTGAAGGACTTTTCTCCCATTCTCATAATGGAGAAACCAAAGTAAGAACTGCACCCCCTTGCCTTGATATTGATACTTGATATTGACTGACTCCTTAGTTGTTGACCCATCTGGTAAGCATTTCACTTGGTTTTTACTTTCTGGTTTTAATAAAATTGGGAATTTTTTCCTGTTCTGGACCATTTATGTTTCTAATCTATGGAATATCTATCATATTTTATTGCCAGCTTTTCCTACTACCTGTAGGAAATACTTAAAGTTATACGTATGACAAATATTGTTCAAAAGACTTGTCTCTTCTCCATCTTTAAGATATATATTTTGAGGGGTCAGAACAATAGTGCAAGGGGTAAGGTATTTGCCTTGCACATCAAACCCGGGTTTGATACCTAGCACCCCATAAAATCCCCCAAGACCACTGGGAGAGATCCCTGGGCACAGAGCCAGGAGTAACTGAGCATTGCCAGTTGTGGCCTCAACAACAACAAAAAAAAATGTATATTGAAGGGCCAGGTTAAAAGTGTTGCTTTGCATGCAGAGCATATGGTAGGTCCACAGAGCACCTAGGAGTCAGTCCCAATCACAGAGCCAGATATAACCCCTGGCCACCACTGAGTATGTCCCAAACTGTCCCCCTTCAATATGAAATGTACTTTGGAAGGGCAAGGAAAATGATACAGTAGTTAGGTGCATGAAGTCAACCTGAGTTTGATCCCTAGCACTACATGGTACCCTACGCTTTGCCAAGTGTAGCTCTGACATCCCCACCTCCCACTCCAAGCACTGCAGGGCCTCCTGCCTCCAGATGACCTGTGCACCAGTTGGTAGACCCCCAAAATTTTTTTGAAGGATGTGTTTTAATAAGTAGAAATTAGTTTTGATTTATTCTGAATTTTTTTCTGCACCAAATATCAATCCCAGTCTCATGCATGCAAAGGCATTTGCTTTACTACTTAAAACATACCCAGTCAGTTACTTATAGTTTTATTTTGTGGTAGGGGAAGGGTTCAGGTTACACCAATGGTGCTCAGGTCTTTTATGGGGTGCTGGGGATTGAACTGGGATCAGCTTTTTGCAAAACAAATAATTCTTTAACCCCTCTCTGTACTATCATTCTAACTCCTACAAGTTACTTTCAAAGTAATTTAAAAACCCAGTATTTTTTCTGTGATAAATATTTTTGTATCATATGGAATCCATATCTTGCACTAAATCAAAGATAATTGCCCTATATTTTCATCTAAATATTTTCATATTTTCTTTTTACATTTAAACCTTCAATTCATGTGTATCCATGAAATGCTTTTGTGTGTATGAGAATTTATAGGTCTTTGGAAAAGATACAGACCTAATCTATTTGTTCTTATATTGATAAATGTTTTTCTAGTATAATATATTAAATAATCTGTCATTTATACATTTATCTGCAGTTACTGTTTTCCATTAGTCAAGTCTCCCTATAAATGGGTATAGATTTCTTAGACTCTCTCTAGTTATGTTAGTCTGTTAACTATCCCTAGACCAATGGCACACTATTTTGATTATCCAGGCTTTGTAATAAAGTCACTACATATTAAAGCAAGTCTCCCAACTTCTTCGGGTGTTCTTTGGTTATTCTTGATTCTTTTCTCTCCCATAGAAACTTGTAATTTCTCAAGTTATATGTATTCTATTAAAACTGCATTGAATTTATATATCAATTTGTATAAAACTAGTGTCATTGTATTGAGTCTTTATCAAAGCCTTTATGATATATCACACCATATATACTGATTTTTAAATGTTCTTCAATAAAGTTTTATACTTTTCTCCATAGCTTTCATGTATTTTGTCAAATTTATTATAGGTTTATGGGCCGGGCAGTGGCACTGGAGGTAAGGTGCCTGCCTTGCCTGTGCTAGCCTAGGACGGACCGCGGTTCGATCCCCCGGTGTCCCATATGGTCCCCCAACCCAGGAGCAATGTCTGAGCACATAGCCAGGAGTAATCCCTGAGCGTCACCAGGTGTGGCCCGAAAACAAAAACAAAAAAAAATTATTATAGTTATCCAAGTTATCCAAAAATTATCCAAGTTTTAAGTTCCTTATGTAAAACATATATTTTATTTCCTAAGTACATTTTCTGGCCCACTGTCCTTTATGTGTAAAATGTTGTACTCTGTTTAATATTTATGATTATCTTTTTGTTTTGTGCTTTTTTTAAGATTTAGGTTTGGGGCTGGAGCAATAGCACAGTGGTAGGGCATTTGCCTTTCACTTGCCCAACCCGGTACTGACTCGGGTTTGATTCCCAGCCTCCCATTTGCTCCCCTGAGCCTCCCAGGAGCGATTTGTGAGTACAGAGCTAGGAGTAACCCTTGAGTGCCACCCGGTGTAGCCCAAAAACCAACAACAACAACAACAAAAAAAAAGATTTAGCTTTGTACAAAATTTGAGCAACCAGTTTTTTGAGTTTTCACATTGACACACTTTCTGATGTTAATATCATCTTTCAATACTCTGCATTTGTAAATTGGTGAACCAATTAAATTGTTGTTGTACATTGTTTATGTCAGTGCTGACATTTATGTTTTGGTGTACAAAGTTACTGTACTTTTACTACCACTAAAGTTTCAAAGAACCTCCAATTCTCTTCTTATGTCATTTCTAGTCTACAGCTTTTTCTCCAGCCCTCATTTTCCCTTTTCAATCTCCTGCTCTGCCCATTTGATTACTTACATTCAGATTATATGGCCAGAATAAAGTAGCTATTATGAGCTAGTAATCAAATATCTTCCAAAGTGGTTCTAACATTTTTCTTTCTCAGCAAATTTTTCTTTCTTTCAGCAATGAAAGTTTATTCTTATTGCTTCATATCCTTGCTAACAATATTGTCAGTGCTTTGGATTTTCATATACAAGTAGATACAAATGAGTTATATCTCCTTGCTGTTTTAATTGAATATTCCTTAATTAGGGCCAGGACAATAGCGCAATAGGTACAATAGCACAGTAGGTAGGGCCTTTGCCTTGCACATCCCACATCCCACATCCCATGTGATCCTCCACACCTGCAGTCATCCTCAGTCAGCCGTGTGCAAGACAAACACCTTACTGCTGTGCTATTGCTCTGGCCCCTAAGTATGGTAATTTTGAATCTGTTCAGACTTCTCTCTCAAATGGCTGGGAAGATCTCAATTTTAATTTCTTCCACAGTAATTCTTCACATTTTTTTCCCTCTCCATCTAGTACTCCTATCATCCAGCAACTACTTCACTTGTATCTATGATGAACCAAGTTATAATGATATGAATATTTCTCTAAAATCTTTGATACAAATATTTTAAATTAGTGAAAATAAATATTGTTTATTATTGAAGAATTCATCTTTCATGGCATTCTTCTGGTTTTTGTGTACAGTTATATTTTAAAGATTCTACTATTAACTCTTTCAGGCTATTTTGGAAAATAGACTCTATAAAGTTAAATTCTAAAAATAAAAAACAAACAGAAGAATAAAAATCCATAAAATATAAACATTGAATTTTCCTAAAGTCATGTCATATTGTATCAGTGTGATGTCATGTCTATTATATCATATTTTATCTTTACTTGTGCACTTCTCAGCACATGAAAAATACCTATTTGTTTGTTTGGAGCCATAGTTGCTAGTATTCACAAAATTCATCTAACTATATGCTACAGGCATCAATGTGGTGCTTTGATCAACACAGCGTTGAACCTATGCTGAAGGTTAGTCAAGATTTTTCAAATGCTGGATAGCTCTATTATTCCAGAAGGCAGAGGCACTCCAGAATGAACTACAGGTAGAGGGCAATACTCTGAAATAGAGGTGATGGACTCAGACCACATAATGAAGACCCTGAGAATCTCCTCTTGCGATCTGTCCTTTTGGATGAGAAGAAATCAGTGGCATCAGTCTGGTCAAGGAGCTATGCATCTGAGTATGAGAGAGGTTGTAGCATACTCTTTATTGGTTTTGTCTTTCCTGCCTTTAAGGGGAAATGTTGATAGAAAGCAAACAGCCATGTAAAGGATCGATCTGATTTTTAGTCTCTCATCAGTATTATGCTGGAGACAGAATACTGGGCTCCTCCATGCAAAGCATATGCTGGAGCCCTTCGAACCGATTACTGCCTGTTTTCTTAGGAACAAGTATTCAGATAATCTTTCTAGAAAAGTGACTTCAAGTGTCCCCTAGAAAATGTCACCCATTGTTGAGATCCTGGGCAATGCCTTGCTATAGATCCCTGAGGAGAATATATATG
>PVKC010005976.1:0-32037 GCA_004027635.1 Crocidura indochinensis | reverse complement strand
CAATTTATCATGGAGCATATAATAAATAGAGAAGCAAATTGATCCATCTTTCATCTCTAAGTTTACATTGTCTTAAAACGTATAAAAATTTACATTTTAAAATTTATGCTGATTATGTAAACTTTAAACATATTTACCACAGTATTCATCTTGGGAAATTATGGTCAAGACTGGCTGAAGTTTATTTTTAACCCCTTTTAATTCAAGGTATCTTTATTTTTTAAATTATCTTTATTTAAGCACCATGATTACATGTTTGTACTTGGGTTTCAGTTATAAAAACGATCACCCCCCTTCACCAGTGCAACATCCCCACCACCAATGCCCTCCACTTAGAAAACTGTGCAATAATATCGAAAATGAATTAAATGTTGTTATATTTTACTCACATTGTATCTCTAATCAGAAGTGCATTTCCCAACCTGAAACAGGTTTTATCACCTTCACAAAATGCACGTCTCAGAGTGAAGCTCTCTCCTAGATCAAAACCTATAAGATGTGGCAAATGACTTAAATCAACAGTTGTATTAAACTGAGTAGACTCATAGACACATTGATTTTCAAATAGAATATTTTCTTTGTTATTTTATATATAAACTTATTTAGTTCATATAAAATAAAATAAATTTTTGATTCATTTTTCTCTTTTAAAAATACAGAATTATAGGGGCTGGAGTAATAATATAATAGATAAGTTACTTGCTTTACACACCATCAGGACTAGGTTTGATCACTGACACCCCACATAGTCCCAGAGGTACCAGGAGTTATCCTTGAGTACAGAAACAATAGTAAGCCCGGGGAACTGGTGGGAGTGCCTCATCAAACAAAATAAAACAAAAACCAAATTAATTAATTAATTAATTAATAATTTCTAAAAAAGTGTTGTCTTGAAAGAATTAAAATGCTTACCTGAAAATTCAGGTTTCTTTTTATTGTCTTGTATCAGATGATGTTCTTCTGTCCTCAGTATTGGACACTGTTTGTCTATTTAAAAATATATATGTATATTGAGAATTTGTACTACATTTTCATTTGTTTTCAAATAAATTTGAATCACTTAATAAAATTAAAATAAATATAAAATGCAAATAATCCAGGTTGCTAACTCTCTATAGAATAAGTTGAACGACAAAAATAAGTATAAGAATATTACTGACTTCATAAGTCATTTGAGGATCATATATGGCTAAGTAGGGCAGTCATAGATTGAGGGAATGCATATGCAATACAAATGTTTAATAATATTTCATATTGAGAGTTACCAAATAGTGTACAAAATCTAGTAAAATAGTGAAGCTCATATTTTGAAATGTTTCAAAAAATGAACATAAGACCTTTCACAAAAGAGATTCTCAAACTGTTCAGCATAGATATGAAAGATATTAAAAAAAATTAGCAATCAGGGAATGGGAAAGTAAAATCACTATGGAATATCACATACGGGCTAAAATTAAAGAGCTTACAAAATCAAGTGCCCATGAGATATAGAAAATGGAGAACATAGCTTGTGAGAAAAGCAATTAGAACATCCATTTTAGACACATGAACTCTAGAACTCAGAAATTCAATGGCTCAAGAGAACTGAGTACAAAAAAAAAAAAAGTAAAATAGTCCTTTCAGACTATTTTGAATATTTCTTGGGTAGTAGAAAGGGTTGTAAGCACTTTGGAAGGATACAGAAATTTTGTACATGGGTACCATAAATTTTAAAAATACTGTGAATGTTGGCAGAAAGTATACGATAAAAATTATATAGCAGTAAAAATGAATGACGTAAAATAAATATGACATAAAATGATGATATAAAAGTGGGCCTGGGAGATAGCATGGAGGTAAGGCATTTGCCTTTCATACAAAAGGTCATTGGTTCGAATTCCAGTGCCCCATATGGTCCCCCGTGCCTGCCAGGAGCAATTTCTGAGCATGGAGCCAGGAGTAACCTCTGAGCACTGCTGGGTGTGAACCAAAAACCAAAAAAAAAAAAAAAAAAAAAAAAAAAAAAAAAAAAAAAAAAAAAAAAAAAAAAGTGAAAAGCATTCAATTGCCTGGATGAAGTTTAAGTTGCAGTTACAATAATAAATTGTCAAAATTGTACTGGCTAGCTTGGTGAGGTTTCAATTGGGAATGTATAAAAAAAATTTATGGTTCTGGAAATGTTACTTATTTTTTATTGAATAAGCAGCAACACAGATATTCAAATACACAAATAAAAACTAATTGCACTGTTATCTAAAGACATGGAACGTTAGGGTGTGGAATACCTTAGCAAAATGAAGAAAACCATACATCTGTAGAAAATAGCTTAAGGTAAAATGCATTCAATTTTTAGGATAATTTTAAGCTTTGAGATTTGATTTTCACAACTTAAAGAAGTCCTAATAGATGATTAGCAAAACAAATCCCAACACAGTGGAAAAGGTTCTCCTACACCTGACATTAGGTAATAAGGGAAAGGTATGCTGGCCTGCTGCCAAGTTGGAAAGCTTACATATCTTGCTTAAATTCTTCCAAGGATTTAATGAATATGCGATGTAATAAACCTGCCACTTTGACATGAATGGAATACAATATTTCCAGGAATATTTATAAAAGTAGTTTTCCATTAACATCTTTGATGATGAAACCAAATGAAGTAAGTCATGTCATCATAATATGAACTTTCCAGTGAAAAGTTAAAGTAGAAATGAAATGTTGCTAATTATTTTGAAGATAAGATTTAAGATCCAATAATCTGTATACATCAGACTTTGGCATTCACAGCCTAAAAACAGCACAGTGGAAGTAAGCATCACAATTTGGATTTACCCACTTTTTATGCACTGACATTTGCATTTTTTGTTTTTGATTTTGTTTATTTTTTTGGTTTTTGGTTTTGTTTTGCTTTTTGGGTCACACCCGGAAGCACTCGGGTCATTCCTGGCTCCACTCTCAGAAATTGCTCCTGGCAGGCTCGGGGGACCATATGGGATGCCGGAATTCAAACCACCGTCCTTCTGCATGCAAGGCAAATGCCTTACCTTCATGCTATCTCCGTGGCCCCCACATTTGCATTTTTAATATGAATGTATAGTAAAACTTTTTTTTTTTGTGAAAACACATAGCTACCTTAAAAATAAGATCTAAATACCCAAACTTCTGCCAGAGACAGAGAATCATTTAAGCAGAGTCATTTTAAACTTTCTGATGTTTATTGAGAACTGGTCTTTAGTAGAAAGCTTACCTTGGAGCAGAAAGGGTAAGAGAGGGTCCAGAGGCATTAGTAGAGAGAACCAAACATGCAAGGGTAGCTCTCAAATTACAAAGTAATTTAATAAAAAGCTATAACGAAGCAAAATAAAACAAAACAAAAAAAACCGTGTTTGCTATTGTTCAATTTATTTTTTAAATCTCTATATTGACATAACCATGCTGTAAACAAAACAGGAATACCTAAGAAACTATTCTCAATCTTTGGTTGATACATGTTTTGTTTTCACTTAATTGAAACGTGTAGTGAAAAGTAATGATGAGTTCAAATAATCTCTAAATCATGTTTGATTTTTGAGCCACATCCAGTGATATTTAAGTAATAATCCCAGCTGGTGCTTGGAGAGTCACTGCTGACAAGGCTCAGGGGAACCAGAGGGAAAGAGGACCTCCTGCATGCAAATTATGTTCTTTAGTTCTCCAGTCTCACCTCTGAACTCCTCCACTATGTTCTTACTCAATAGCTTGGCCTACTGTATTGTTAAGCATTCTATAATGTTGAGAACAGATGTCTTCTGAAATACATATTTCCTATTATTTTGCTACTGTTTTTAAACCCACTTATCTAAAGATCCTTGTTTTATTGCACACACTCAAGGCATATTAAGGTCTCTCTTTTTCACTATTTTTCCTTGCTATTCAGAGAAGAAATATTGAATTTCCATACTTCTTTTTTTAACTATGAAACCCAAACTATTTAAAATATGCTGTTAATTTTTTATTTTTTCAAAAAATCTAATACAAAGATTTGTGTATATGTTTGATGTTCATACAAGGCTTTGGAGCCATAGAAACCACTGTATCTGACTTTAAGAAAAGTCAGAAGTGAGTCAATCCTTATAGATTTATAAAAATTAATAAAAATGCTTCATAATAAAAAATAAATATAAATTTTAAACTATCTTTTTAGAGTTTATCAAGCATTCTTTTTTTTTTGTGGTTTTTGGGTCACATCCGGCAGTGCTCAGGGGTCACTCCTGGCTCCATGCTCAGAAATTGCTCCTGGCAGGCACGGGGGACCATATGGTGCACCGGGATTCAAACCGATGACCTTTTGCATGAAAGGCAAACGCCTTACCTCCATGCTATCTCCCAGGCCCCTATCAAGCATGCTTAGTGCTATTTATTTACATACTACTTACTATTATCAGGGAAAATACATGTTTTCTAGTGATGATATAATTTACATTTTAATTTTGAGAAGTATATATGTTCCATACCCTTATTCTTAAATAGTGTGATATTATATAATACTATATTACAACATTCAGTTAATTATGAAACAAGTCTTGTTGCACTCTTTTTAAAGGTGTGTTAATAAAAGATAAAATTTGGCCTACCTATTTACATTCTCTCTGATAATAGTCCTTGAGGACACATTGACTATGTACCAAGAGTTCACACAGACACTAGGTTCTTAGTGTATTTCCCAAAGTCCAGGTTCTACCTTTTGATAATGTAGGTTTAGAAGAGATTTTGGTGATGAGAAATGACCTGAACCTTTTCTCAATGGCATTTGGACCCCATCAGGATATGATCCTTCTCACTTAGCTAAATATGGTCTCTCTACTTTTCTTGTTATTTTCTCAAGTATGTAAAGCATGCCTTTTCTTCCCTCCCTTGGTGTGTACTGCCTTGTGGCTGTTACAACATAGCAATCTCCACATTCTTCCTGTCTGCTTCAAAGTTCCCCACATGAAGACAATTTTCCCTGACCCCTCCAAACAGTAAACCTACTGCTCCTGTCTTCACATCACAAAGGAATGACAAATGTAGCTAAAAAGAAAAGAGGTTTCTGAATTAAATTTTAATATTACATAAATTATAAAAATATTTTCAGTATGTCCAATGCAATATTTGGAACATACTTATAGCTAAAATATTATTTATCAAAACTTTAAGTTGACCTAACGTCCTATTTGTTTTCTAGAAACATATTCATATGTTCATCCCATTGAGATCACACATGATGGAAGTTCTAATAAAAAAGTTAATGGTAGAATTGGGTAAATATAAGAGTTGAGATACAAGAATCAACAGGATGTGACCATAAATTACATTTTGGAAAGGAGGGAGACTTGGATTACTTTGCTGGGTAAAGTTGAGTTTACTGAAATGTATTCGACTAGAGGAAGAAAATTAGATTTGGCAAGAAGTAAATTAATCTGTTGTGAAAGAGAGGAAAAGTTAGAAACATTAAGTTCATGAGGCCATTAAGAAATTCACATAGTAAAGTTATTCAGTAAGGAGTTTGAACTGCATGTATAACTAACAAAGGGAAGTCAAAGAGGCTGAGAAATAAGCGTATGTGACTGACATATAAGTCCTATATAAAGCCATGTGATGAATAAGTTTTTTTGTTTGTTTGTTTGTTTGTTTTTGGTTTTGGGGTCACACCCGGCAGTGCTCAGGGGTTACTCCTGGCTCCATGCTCAGAAATTGCTCCTGGCAGGCACGGGGGACCATATGGGACACTGGGATTCAAACCGATGACCTTCTGCATGAAAGGCAAACACCTTACCTCCATGCTATCTCTCCGGCCCCTGGGATAAATAAGTTTACACAGGAAATGAGATGAAGGAGAAGAGGGCAAGTTCTACTTCTTGAAAAATGGCACATTTTTCTTCTCTTGTACATTTTCCTCCCTATATATATTTATATTTATATTTATATTTCTACATACCATCAGTATATAAATATTATAAAATTATTGTTACCGATAAAATTAGTCAGAATACATTTAATTTTGTAGAAGTTCTATTTACCAATATGTTTTTCTACCATACTTTAAAGATAACACTTATTTTTATCTTTAGTGATAAAACTTAGCATGTAACATCTGTCTCTAGAATAGAAATAGTTCACCACAGATAGGGAACTATTTTTCTTTTGTTTCATGAATGGATCAAGAGAAAAGCTTTAATGGAATATTTCATTTTTAAAGGTTAAAATTGATTATAAAATCGCAATGGTTGAAACGTTCTTTTTTTTTTTATTTAAACACTATGGTGGAGCTGGAGCAGCGGTGCAACAGTAGGACATTTGCCTTGCATGCAGCTGACCTAGGAAGTACCAAGGTTTGATTCCCGGCGTCCCATATGGTCCCCCAAGCCAGGAGCAATTCTGAGAGCATAGCCAGGAGTAGCCCCTGAGCATCACCTTGTGTGGACAAAAACCAAAATAAATAAATAAACAAACAAACACTGTGGTTACAAGGTTGTGCATAATAAAGTTTTTTATTGTTTTTTTCTTGTTTGTTTTTGGGTCACACCCAGTGACACTCAGGGGTTACTGTGAGTAGATGCCGTGTTCGAACCAACGTTGGTCCTGGGTTGGTTGCTTAGCCAAACGCCCTACCTCTGTGCTATCTCTCCAGATCCATAACGTTTATTTTTAACATATAGAGTTGTTAGTGATTGAGTTACAGTTATACAATATACAACACCTACACCATTGTACATTTCCTGCTACCAATATCCTCAGTTTCCTTGCACCCTTCCTGATGTCCTTTTTCTTCCTCCCGCCACCCTTTCTGCCTGTCTCAGGGATAAGCACATTACTTCTCTCTCTCTCTCTCTCTCTCTCTCTCTCTCTCTCTCTCTCTCTCTCTCTCTCTCTGTCTCTCTCAATACTGTGTTTTGCACACTATTTTACAACACTGTTTATTTGTTAATAAAGGTGTGTCATGCATATCACTTTATTCCCATTCAGTACCCAGTTCTTGTCCAGATTAATCAGTTACAACTATCACTTTCATAGTAGACACATCTTTACTCTAAATGCACTCTTGGCACTTGGTGGTAAGCTTCCTACCCTGAACTGGTTTTCCTAATCTCTATTGTCTATTGACATCTCTATTGTCTCTGGATATCATCCTCACAGTGTCTTTTATTTTCCTTATATCTCACAGATAAGTGAGATTATTCTACAAGTATCCCCTCCAAACTCATTTTACTCAGAATATTAATCTTGAAGTCCATCCACATAAAAACAAATTTGATGACTTCATTTTTTCCTAATGGCTGCATAGTAGTCCGTTGAGTAGATGTAGAATAGTGTATTTAGCCACTTATCTATTGCTGGGCATCTGGTTGGTTCCAGATTCTGGCTATTGTAAGTAGTGCTGCTACAAATATAGGAATGCAGAAGACATTTTTATATTGTGTTTCTAGGATGCATCCCTTGGAGTGGCATTTCTGGATCACAAGAAGCTCAATTTTCAGTTTTTTGAGTACTATCTATTTTGTTTTCCAGAAAAGATGAACTAGACAGCAATCCACAAGCAGTAAATAAAAGCCCTTAATCCCCTCATCATTGCCAGCACTATTTGTTCTTGCTTTTTGTGATGTGTGATGCCATTCTGTGTGATGCCATTCTCTGTGGGATGGGATAATTGTTGGTTTATTTGATTTTCATCTCCCTGATGATTTGTGATGTGGAACGTTTATTCATGGCTTATATCCATCTTTGTTTCTTATTTGAGGAAATATTTGCTCATTACTTCACATTTTTGGATAGGGTTAAATTTCTTTTCGTAAGTTCTGTCAGTACTCCATTTAACTTAAATATTAAATCTTTGTCATATGGGTATTGGATGCATAGTTTCTTCCATTCCATGGGTAGCCTTTCAGTCCTAATCACTGTTACCTTTGAAGTGAAGAAGCTTCTCAGTTTAACATGTCCCTGTGTACTTGATTTTCTGAGGCACAATTACAAATAGGACTGTTTTTATAATGTTTCTCTTTTATTTTTTTTATTTTTTATTTTTTTGGTTTTTGGGCCACACCTGGCAGCGCTTAGGTGTCACTCCTGGCTCTCTGGTCAGAAATTGCTCCTGGCAGGCACGGGAGACCATGTGGGATGCCAGGATTTGATTTTATTTAAATCTATTGGTTCTAGAAATTTTTGGGGAGAGTCGTTACATTTTTATAAATATAGTATGTCATCTGAATCAGTGAGTGCTTGACTTCTTCTTTACCTACCTGAAAGCCATTGATATCTTTTTTTTTTCCTGATTTCTATCTAAGAATTTCCCATACTATGTTGAGCAACAATATCTACAACAAGTTAAATAGAAAGGGGGCTGGTTACACTAGCAGTGTTTTATTAAGAAAAGTTCCTTCCTTTCCTATCTTGTTGAGGGTTTTTATCATGAATGATTGTTGGACCTTATCAAATTATTTTCTCTGCATCTATTGATATTATCCTATAGATTTTATTTTTCCTTTTGTTGATATAGTACATTACATTGATTGACTTGTGCATGTTAAACCACCTTTGCATCTCTGGGATGAATCCTACTTGGTCACGGATGACATCACCACAACCACCACAAAATAAATAAGAATTTAGAAGCATGTGTCAGTAGAAGGACTCGTTAATCAGATTAAACATGAGTAATTATTTAACTTAGTAGACATAGCGTACTTTCTAATTTATTAGTTTATTAATTTACTAATTAGTTTACTAATTTATTAGTTTATTAGTGCAGTGTATGACAGCACTGTTAATAAGAGGAAAACTGTTATTTAAATATTATTCAATGTATCTTTAGTCTATATTTTCTATTTTTTCTTTACCTATATTTTATATCTAATGATAATCAGTACTATTGTCTAGAACAAATTAACACAAGTAGAAGAATAGAACCTCTAAAAATGTGCTAAATTTCAATCATAGAGGAAAATTTTAAGTAATTAAAATAATTGATTAAAGCAAGTTTCAAGATTATAAATATGATAGACAAGCTTTACAATTTCCACTCACTTCTGACCATTAAGTTGAACCTGCAACACTCAACATTGATTGATAATAAAACGAACTATGTAGTAATGTTTCATAATACCAAAACAATAGTAAAACTTATTGAAAAGTATGAAATTCTTTATAGCTTCACTATTTTACACACCAACCTACTGAATTTCTACTATTTATCAATTCTGTCTCAACTAGGACATAATTCCAAATAATTGTAAAACATCACGGAGCTATTATAAAGAAATTAAAGTTTCAATCTATTCTTCATATATTTAGGTTTAATAGGAGACTGTTGACAACTCACAGATTCCAGAATTGAAACCCTAGCCTCATACTCAGATTTGTTATATTTTATTTTTAGATGTAGTCACTTCCCTCCGGTAAATGGTTAGTGACCACACGCGCAGGTCTGCACATGAGAAAACTAAAACGGGAACAACGTGCTGTGAATCAGATACACAAGACACAAGAAGAACCCCTGTCAGTCCATGTCCAGTGTGTCATATTCTTTAATAATCTTATGACAGTGCTGTGCTGATATTTACAATTAATGCAAATGATAATTGAAGTTAAGCAACTTCTACAAACTTTTAATAAGCGCTGCTTTACGAGCACTTTTACCAAATGATAAGATTAAAAACAATTCGACGAGTGAAACTAGTGTTTCATTTATGTGACTCTTGCCTAAATTCAGATTAATCTTGGATTTACACTCATAGAAAAACCTTTCAGAAAGTTTAATATGCTAAAGGAATTGGATGCACTTCTCAGAAGTCCTACATACACTATAACTTAGCTACAGAATTGAGACACTAAAACTACAAAGGCAGAAAATGGAAACGGGTGGGCAGCCTAATACAAGGATGGATCAGAGATACACGTAACAATTTCCAGAGAGAGGCTGTACAACATTGTTCCCAGAATTAACAATACTTTATTATATATGAAAAATTTCCTTGATGGTAGTAGGCCTTTTGTCAAATATTCTTACAACAAAAAAATACTAATGGCAAAAAAAATAAAATAACAAATTATAAAATAAAATAAACTTGATACTGTGAGCAGCAAGATTAAAAAGCTGAGAGAAGACCTGTACAGGTAAAATTACCTATGGAGGGTGTCCCTCTCAAACACTTGGAACCTACACCAACATTTTAAAAATAAAAATTATTTTCTAAAGTAAAAAAGAAAAACAGTTAAAGAGAGAAAGAATAGAGATTTTATTTTAAATGATAGTTTTCTGAAATGAGATATTTCACAAGTGTTTTCCTAAGATACATTGCATTAGATTTTTTTCAGGAAGCTTGTTAAAAAAAAAAAAAAAACATTGGGGGAGGGTTTCATACCTGTCCATAATCAAAAGCCACTTTCTGACTTTGTGCTCAAGAGCTACTGCTAACAATGCTCATATTGTGGCAGAGATTTGGGCAGACTCAGAGGTACATTGCAGATAAGACCCTTAACTTATGTACTTTCTCTCCAAACCTAAAGATGTTAAGTACTTAATTCCACACTAGTCCAATTTTGAAATGAGATGATTTAGGTGGGACACTCTATCAATGATTCAGGTGATTCTTTCTCATATTAAAACTAGAAATAAATTATTCAAGTTCTCAATTGTTATCCTCAAGAATACCTATATTACACTACTATTCTCCTAAAACCTGCATCATACTTTCTCATTATTTATTCACACAAAAAATGTTTAATCTCTTTTTGATTAATTTTAAATGACATTACCCACTATGTTTCTTAAAAGAGAAACAGAAGAATAAAGTCACCTGATTTATGTTCTTTTTCATGATCACTTCTGTTGATTTATTTCTTAATAAAGAAATATATTCCCAGAATTATGATACCATACGATGTCACATACAATGGTATTATAGTCAAGCTTTTATGGCAAATTATTTTAAAAAGTATACCTCCTGAAAAATAACTAGTCAAAATAAATATTTCCTAATACGTAAAGCTTATTGTATCTTTATAAAAGATATTTTTTAATTTTTTATGTTTCAAGCTCAAAAGTATAGTGTTCCTATGTCCAATCTGCAAAATAATATTAAATATACACCTAAAGCATAGATAACAAAATTCAGTCTTCAACATGTCTCTTTCAACTGCATAGTATGAAGTACATCTAGGTCAGTTTTGTGTAATTAATATTCAAGAAAAGGCTTCCAAATAAGCCATGGTTTGATATTTTAATCAGAGGAGGTTATAAATTTTCCAAATTGCCTTCATGTGCTTTAGAAATATTTATGAGAAGGTTGAATTTAAATATTTAATAATAAACATTTAATATTAAATATTTAATAAATAACATCTATTTTGTTTTTATATATGCTCTCACTTTTAAACTTTTGTGTGCCTCAATTGCCTCAACTGAAGCAATATACTTACATATAATAAAACCTCATTTCTTTATTTCCTATTTTTTTTCACTTTTTATTAAGATCAATTATCTTTCCTGCTAAGTCCTAAGTAGTGATGGGTCTCCATGCTTATAATTTGAATAATAAGTAAAAAAAAGAAAGTAAAAAAGGAGAAAATACACTGTAATATAAAAAATATGTATATACATACATTTGCTTTTACATATAGCAGTAAGAAAGAAATGATCATTTGTGCTAATATAACAAACATGAAACAATAAGGTCATTTACATGTAAAAGTCAATAGGGCAAAACAATTATCATTTATTTTTTGTTACATAGATTTAATTTATGGTCTCTTCACTCATAACAAGATTTTTTAATTAATGTTAAGTATATATTAAAGATTATAAATAATATTTGACAGTTGGATAAATAAGTGATTTGGATACCTGGTTTGTCTCTGATAGTCACAGAAGTGGAAGCAGGAAGTGGTAGAAATGCTACCCAAAGCCAAAATTTCCAAGAGCCAATGAACCTCATTGTGCCTCCAAACCATGTGAACAAATTAACACAGATCTGTAAAACAAAGAAAATCTAATTGAGTTTGTTGTATGCAGTTCTTTTCATCATCTAACAAAGAGAAACAATGCATTTTACTATTATATAATTGCAAATAGATTAGATATGATTATATGTGTGATTACATACTAATATGTCTATGACAATTGGGAAATATGTATAACCTTGTGTCATAAATCTTTCCTCAATGCTTTTTAAGACACAGCATTTATACTTATTTTCACACTTAAAATATTTGATGAACAAATAACATAAAATATATCATGCTAGCCATTTTAAGTATCTTGTTCAGTAGTATTACATTTTTCTTCATCACTACAATCCATAAGTAACTCTTCCCTTATATTTACAATATATTTACAATATATTTCCAATATTTATTCTTCTTATCTTAAAATGTATCTGTATGTCAGTATGTCATTTTTAAGACTGAATAATATTTCAACACATGTATAAAAACACAATTTATTAAAATAAAGAATAATTACTGCTAAATCCCAAGTTGATAATTGACCATTCCAGGTTGATACTTCTGTGACATTCTCGGAAAAGTGGGGCAAATTTCCCTTTCTGCATGAACTACAGCAGCCTAACTCCTCAGTCTACAACCTCTGTCAAAAATAGCCAAACTTTGAGACTGAAAGCAGATAATATAAGCAGCTAAATACTCTCAGATGAGACCAGACTGCAGGGATAAACACTCTTGGACTTTGTTTTCAAAGGGCAGGGACCCCTCTGTGTCCACCCTACCACTGAAAAACCCACTAGTCACCATCTTACCCACCTTACCCACTACCTTCTGGGCAGAAAAACAGCAACAAGCTCAAAAGAAAATAATGGCCATTGATAATACCAGGTATCCCCATCTGGGCTGATATCTCTGAGGGACTTTCAGAAAGGGTGGGGACAAATTTTCTTTTCTACACAAACTAAGCAGCCCAACACTATACCTTACACCTTCTGACAGAAGAGATTCAGTTTCTCAACATAACCATATCAAATTCCCAAACCACCAACTTTGTTTCAGATCTATATTACATAGTAGTATCAGTGCAGTAGTAAACCTGAAGGAAAAGTTATATAGAAATCTAGCAAACTCAATGAACCTAAACAATAATACAGAAGTCTCAACTTTAGGAACACCATTGGAAAGATATAACAGCCATTTAAAATTTATCCTTGTTGATCAAAGTTTGAATAATTTCATTTGACTTTTTATTGTAAAAAAAAATTAAGAAGTAAATTTGTTTGTGCCTGCATGGAGGCAGGCTATGGTGATGGGTAGGAAATCAGGGACATTGGTGAGGTCAAAATTGGTGGTGATATTGGTATTTGAACATTTAATGCCTGGAAGAACTATATTATGAACAAATTGGTAATTCACAGTATTATAACAAAAATACAGGGAATAAAACACAATATCTTGTGCTGGACTAATAGTACAGGGAATAGGGCATTTGCATTTCAAAAGGCTGACCCAGGTTTAGTTCCCAGTAACCAAACTGCTCCTGAGTTCTCCATGAGTGCAAATCCAGGAGTGAGTATGACTGCCAGTTGTAAATAGCAACAAAATAAAGACATACATAAATAAATAAACTCAACACCAATAACAAAAAAAACTCATATACAATTTATTTGTACATTTAGCATCTGCTTAAAATCTACTTGCTCACCATTTTGTCTATTGTAAAGATAATTTCTGTCATACATAAATGTACAAATATTTAAGTCTATTTGTGCTGCCTTTTTTTTTAATCCCAGTCTTAATTTCCCTGGGGTAATATTTCATTGTGATTTTGATTTGTGTTTTCCTAATGATGAGAATTATTGAACATCTTTTCAAGTATTTATTAGCCATAGTTTCGTATTGGTGAAATATCCAATATTGTTTAAATTCTTTCCTAGTTTTTAATTAGGCTGTTTGCTTTCTTGTGGTTAAATGTTAGAAATCTTCATATACCCTGTATATTAACTCCTCTCCATACAGATTATTTGAAAATACTTTTTCCACGTTATTGATTTTTTTTTGGGTTTTGGGTCACACCCAGCAGTGCTCAGGGGTTACTCCTGGCACAGGGGACCATATGGGGCACCGGGATTCCAATCGATGACCTTTTGCATGAAAGGCAAACGCCTTACCTCCATGCTATCTCCCGGGCCCCCACATTATTGATTTTAATCTGTTGTGTCTTTTGCTACATAGTTTTATCTTTAAAAAATGAATCTGTCATTTCTTCATTGCATCTTTTTAGTGTAATTTATAATAATTTGTGTTTAAAGTATAATTTTTTGCTTATTATTTTCTCTTTTAAATATCAGTTTTATACATTGTGGCATCACTGATACAATAACAATTTTATAAAATTAAATATGTTATTCTTTTTATTAAGTGTATAAAAGTATTATTTCATATATTTAAAGAAAAATGGATATATAATGCCTACCCCACTTAAGTCTACCATAAATATTATATTTACTTGAAAAAATTTTATTTAAGTTGCCATTAGGGAATCCCAGGGTGATCCCAGCATGCTGACAAATTAAACAAGTGGGCGGCTTGTTTGCAAGATGGTAAAATAACAAGAACAAAAAAGTAGAACTCCAAGAAACAATGGAAGATTTGAACTCCAAGAAGCTGAGAAAAATAGAATGAATGAGAATTTTAAAGAAATCCAGGTAAAGTCTGTTTGCTGCCAAGTGCTTAGCAAGCAGCTGCTGCAACCCTGGCCCTCAACTGCCAGTTTTGAGACCAATTCTAGTGCCCAGAAGCATCTGCAGAAAGTACATGATCAAAGAAAACATTAAACTACCATCGTGACAATGGGAAACAATGCAGGCCAACACCATGCATAGAGAATGAACATGGCAGCTCTGATAAACCAGAAAGAGACAACCACCTATTGTGCCTCTTAGATAAAGAGTTTAGAGAAGAAATATGGAGGATCCTCATAGGAATCAAAGAAAACACACTTCTAGCTGAACAGGCCACTAATAAGAATCAAGAGGATATGAAAATAGAAATCAGAAAACTCCAAGCTTAAATAACAGGACTGAAAAACATGGTAGGCAAAATAAAAACTTCACTGTAAAGTTTCTCCAACAGAGGATAGAATCAATGAACTGGGAGATGAGGTGCATAACAATTCCAAACAAAAAAAGAGAATTGAAAAGATCCTTAAAACAAATGATCAGGGCCGGAGAGATAGCATGGAGGTAAGGCATTTGCCTTTCATGCAGAAGGACGGTGGTTTGAATCCCTGCATCCCATATGGTCCTCCGAGCCTTCCAGGAGTGATTTCTGAGCATAGAGCCAGGAATAACCTCTGAGCGGTACTGGTGTAACCCAAAATCCAAAAAAAAAAAAAAAAATGATCAGAAAATGCTAAAAATTCTGGAAGAATGTGAACAGTTGAAAATAGAAGTCTATGACAAACCCAACAGAAACAACATAGATTTATTGAAGTCCCAGAGACCCAGGAAGAATGAATAGTCAAGGAAATCATTGCAGAGAAACTCCCAGAGATAAAGAGTACATGGAATCAAATCCTACATGCAGAAGAGTACCAGCAAAAAGAGATCTGATGAAAAGTGTCCCAAGATACATCCTAGTCACAATGACAAATCCCACAGATAGGGATAGAATACTGAAAGCATCAAGATCAATAATTACATTCAAAGGAGCATCCTTAAGATTTATAGCATGCTTGTCACAAGAACCCCTCAAGGCCAGAGGCATTGGTGAAACATAGTGACAAAACTCAATAAACAAATACTTCACCTAGGATACTCTAAAGATACATGGCATTCTTTTAAGAAGTGGATCAAACACTCCTGAAATTGATTTGGAACAATAAACACACACGAATAACTAAAGCAACCCTAAGAAAAAAAGAGGATGGAAGACATAACTTTCCCAAGTTTAAAATGTACTACAAAGCAATAGTCATTAAAACCACATGGTATTGGAATAAAGACAGACCCTTGGATCATTGGAATAAAGTTGAGTATTTGGAGAATGTCCTCCAGACATACAATCAATTAACCTTTGAGCTAAAGGATCAAGAAATAAAAAGTGGAGCAAGGAAAGCATCTTCCACAACTGGTGCTGTGGCAACTGGTCAGCCAAACGCAAAAAGCAAACTCAGACCTCCATCTAACCCAATGCACAAAGGTCAAATCCAAATGGATTAAAAGTCTTTATATCAGACCCAGAGCCATAAGGTATATAGAAGATCATATAGGTAAATATTCTATAATATTGAAACCAAAGGTATTTTTAAGGAGGAAACAATGCTCTCCAAACAACTGGAAGCAGAAGTAAATAAATGGGACTATATTAAGCTGAGAAGCTTCTTCAAAGAAAATAGTGACTAGGATACAGAGGCTACCCACAGAATGAGAAAAACTATTCACCCAATACTCATCAGATAAGAGGCCAATATCTAAGATATACAAGGTACTGACAGAACTTATTAAGAACTTAATAACTTAATAAGAAAAAAATTTACCCCATCAAAAAATGGGAAGAAGAAATAAAGAAATACTTTGTCAAAGAAGAAATACAAATGGCCAAAAGACATAAAAAAATGCTCCACATCACTAATTATTAGGGAGATGCAAATCAAAACAACAATGAGGTACCATCTCACATCCCAGAGACTGGCACACATCACAAAAAACAAGAGCAATCAGTATTGGAGAAGATGTGGGGAGAAATAAACTCATTTACTGTTGGGTTAATGTTCAGCCTTTATAGAAAACAATATTGAGATTCCTCAAAAAACTAGAAATTGAACTCCCATATTATCCAGCTATATCGTTGCTAGGGATATACCCTAGGAACACAAAAATACTATACAAAAATGCCTTCTGCACACCTATAGTCATTGTAGTGCTATTCACAATAGCCAGAATCTAGAAACAACCCAGATGTCTAGAACAGATGAGTGGCTAAAGAAACAGTGGTACATATACAATGGAAACTAACCAGCCTTCAAGAAAAAATGAAGTCATAAAATTTTTCTATACATTGATTAACATTGAAACTATTATGCTGAGAGAAATAAATCATAGGGGGAGAAATAGAAACAGAATAGGGAAACACTATCTATGGTTTAAAAAAAAAATAAAAGACATTGTTGTAATAATACCCAGAGACAATAGAGATGAGGGCTGGAAGGACTGGTCCATAATATGAAGCTTATCACAAAGAGTGGTGGATACAGTTAGAGATATAACTACACTGACAACTATCATGACAATGGTAATGAGTGAGAGAAATAGAATTCCTGTTTTGAAGACAGACAAGAGGTGGGGAGGAGGGAATTGGGGGCATTGGAGTTGGGAATGTGGCACTGGTGCAGGGGGGTGTTATTTTTTAATAAATTATACACAACTACAAACATGCTTGTAATCATGATTTTTAAACAAATATGCTAATTTAAAAAATTTAAATTTGGGGCCCAGGAGATAGCATGGAGATAAGGTTTTTGCCTTTCATGCAAAAGGTCATCGGTTCGAATCCCGGTGCCCCATATGGTCCCTCGTGCCTTCCAGGAGCAATCTGAGCATGGAGCCAGGAGTAACCCCTGAGCACTGCCGGGTGTGACCCCCGAAAAAAATTTAAATTAAAAAATTTTTTGGTTTATTCTTTTTTTAAATTTTGATCATAATGACTTACATATCTTTCACAGTAGTATTTTAGGTACATATCAACACTGATTCAAGGGAATACCCACCACCAAATTTGTCCTCCCCCCATCCCAGTTTCCCTTCTGCAACTTGTTTATCCTACTCATTTACCCCTCTTTGTCCAGCTCACTATCAGAGATCATATATCTGTTTAAGAAAAATTTTTATTTAGAAAACATAATTTATGGGGCCGGGCAGTGGAGCTGGAGATAAGTTGCCTGCGCTAATGTAGGACGGACTGCGGTTCGAATCCCCGGTTCCCCATATGGTCCCCCGTGCCTGCCAGGAGCGACTTCTGAGCGAATAGCCAGGAGTAACCCCTTAGCGTCACCGGGTGTGGCCCAAAAACCAAAAAAAAAAAAAAAAAACCAAAAAAAAAACCCCATAATTTATGAAGGTATTAATAATAGAGTTTGGGGTATATAATGTTCTAATTCCAACTATCTCATTATGTCCCCTAGTTCCCATCCTTCTTCTTAGAAAATTCATTCTTTTAGTTTATTAGTTTAAGCATATATCACATGTTTACAATAATGTTGACTTTCATATTAGTTATACCACTAAAGTATCCCATATTCCCTATGTACCACCAATTTGATTCTCCTTTCTCACTTCTCATTGCTAGACAATATATTTAATATTAATCTATAACCTTCCATAGCACTATAAATATTCTATAGTTATTGAACAAAATATTCAATACTTAATATTTCTATAATAAATATAAACTTTTAAATAAGTTTTAGTAAAATAACTAACATGAAAATAAATCCCAAGAGAATTTAATTATTTCCTCAATGAATTTGACAGTTAAAGTATTACTGTAATAGCTACTCTCAAAGTTCTTAATGTAAAACTGCTATATCACTTGTTTGCCATCAACTCAAATCAAATACAGATGTCAGCTCAAGTCAAATATAGAAGTCATCACATTAAAAATGCCTAAATAGGGGCCCGGGAGATAGCATGGAGGTAAGGCGTTTGCCTTTCATGCAAAAGGTCATTGGTTCGAATTCCGGTGCCCCATATGGTCCCCTGTGCCTGCCAGGAGCAATTTCTGAGCATGAAGCCAGGAGTAACCCCTGAGTACTGTCGGGTGTGACCCAAAAACCACAAAAAAAAAAAATGCCTAAATACTGTCAATAGACGCTCTTTAGAAAAAAATCAAACTTTTGGTATTGTGTGTGTTCCAAATATCATAAAATCAGCATTTTCATATTAATTCAAGATTTTATTATATTTTGAGATAAATAGCTAGAAGTAGCAATTGCAATATTAACATCATGTGTGTATTTCTAAATATCAAGCAGCTGGCTTATGACTTAATTCTTTTGAAGTTTCTCATCTGGATATAATCCTAATCCTCATGTGACTTTGCAAACTTTCCCTAGCTATTATCTCAAGTCAGAGTGTAAATGTTGAATCAATTAATCATATTTCAAATGAATAAGCTCAAAATATTTATCAAATTACCAGAAATATTGCATTTCCAATCTTGGTTGCATTTTTAACTAGATATTTTTATTCGTTGAAAATTAGCAGTGGTGTAATAGACGAGCTAAAAATACAGCTTCATACTTGAGCTCTATCATTTAAGAACTTACATAATTCACTAAATATTCAGATATTCATCTGAAAACTGGACAAAATAATAATTAATTATTTAACCCACAGAAAGTATTAATATAGAACCTTGAACACAGTATTCAAGTAAAGCACTTATTATATTTGTTTGCTTTACTTAAATCTAAGTTATAATTAGTAAAAATTATAATTGCATTTCTATTTTACTCCAGATATTTTAACATCAAAGTAAGTGACAAAGCAAGTTCACTGAAACTTTTGTCATTATTCAAATAACAAATAACCATACAGTTATTAAATCATGCAAAAAATTTAATCTGAGATTTTCTTTTTTTTTTTTTTTGGTATTTGGGCCACACCCAGTGATGCTCAGGGGTTACTCCTGGCTACGCGCTCAGAAGTCGCTCCTGGCAGGCACGGGGGACTATATGGGAACTGGGGGATCGAACCGTGGTCCGTCCTAGGCAAGGCAGTAGGCACCTTACCTCCTGCGCCACCTCCCGGCTCCCTAATCTGAGATTTTCTATTTCCAACCACATAGGTATATTTAGCTTCAAATTTATCCAAAGTGTTTAAGAATATGATAGGATGGTTTACTGATCAAATGCTTCATATACTAAAAAATAATTGTCCTTCTACCAGTCTACTGAAACATATCTTACCAAGTTCAGCAAGAACTTCAAAGACTTTAATGGGCAACATTTCCAATCACTGAAATGATTGTACACTTTCTCTTTTCCGAAACCTTCATTCTCCGTTGTCTTTGGAATTTTCTTCAAAAACTGTCTTCCATGTTTTTTCCTAACTGATTTTTTAATATTGTTATCAGTGAAATCTCCTCATCTGTCTACTTAGAATGTCTCCTCTCTTGGTGAGCTCAGCATCCTCTTGGCTTTAAATACTTTCTTATGATGAACCTGAAATTTACCCTGAACCAGAGAGATAGATCAAAAAGCTGGAGAACATGCTTTTTATACAGTGAGAACAGCTTCAAAATCTGGCAATTTATAGTCCTCCAAGCATTGAGCCACATATAGCCTCTGAGCACTCCCAGATATGGCATCAAAATCAATAATTAATAAATAAAATTCACATCTTCATCCAATCTAATTCCCTTCTTTAAAGTTTAGATTATATCTCCAGGTACATAGCCAATACTCACTCTATCATATAAGTTTATACTACATTTTCTCCTCTTTGCCTTTTTCTTTTCTAATTGTGGTTGTAATGAGATGGGCTTACATGTTTTCTGTACTTGCCAAATATTTGGTTGTGACTCTACCAAACTTTAGTTGAGGTGTTTCCACACACTTGATTATGGTTCACTGAGATCACACAGTTGAGATCACACAGTTGATTCTTTAATCACATTCAGTAAGCAGGATTCACCTTGTGGCCCCTTGCCTACAAGACAGGTACCCTAAACTTTTGCCAGTATTTTTGTATTAATATATCTAAATAATAAATAAATAAAACACTTCCAAACACATCTTGATTTTCTCATGTTCCTTTCCATCAATAATTAGCATCCATAAAATGCTCACACTAGAAACTCCAAGGACCCCGTTGACTCTTCTGATTCCTACTTATTATCTTCCATATTTAAACCATCAGATCATATCAGTGTTACCTTTAAATCTCCGCTATTCTTTCTCCATTCTAGTACTGCTATGCTGCTTCAGTTTTCTCTAACTAAATCTAAAATCACCATTACTAACTTCCCCAACCCATTATTAACTCCTGTTCAAATTCATTCTCTCCATTGTACTAATAGATTTTCCTTCAAACTAAAAGCTAGGCTCTGTTAAATGGCTCAGAGCTAAAAGTATCTGTTTGCAAACAAGACATCTTGAATCTGATTCCTGGGTCTACTTGTATTCACTAAAGGCTATCTTAACAGACTTGATCACTAGTATCCTCACATGTACAATAGAATGTGTGCTCTTCAGCACATAGCCATGTATATGAAACCACCACAACTAAAGTGTGCAAACTCTGGTTAGCACTGAAGTTAAAAAAGGATTTACAAGTATTGTAGTCAGGAGTGCAAAATATGGTTACAACCAGAACACAACTGATGAACACTACAGTTAGAATGTTCACAAGCAACACAATTATATGCATAAGATCCTGGTAAACACATGTGCAAACTATGAAACTTAAGTATATGAACACCATGAGAAACATAATTGAATATGTGAGTGCTACAATTAGACATGTGCAGTCTCAGGGCACCAATATAATGGCTAACTGACATTCAAAAACAACAAAGGAAAGTAAGAAGGAAAATAAATTAAAGCTAGTGTACAACACCTCTATTCTTCATCTCTGAATGATTTCCCATTATAAATCTAATATACTGCAAAAAAATTTAAATGGGGTTTCAGTTCAAGGTGACAGAATGAAAATCAAAACATAGTGCTTTCAGATTATAAAAAACAACACTAATAAAAGTATGACAGTGATTGGAAATAACACCAGCCTGACCATCACTGATGCCTCCATCATTGTCACAGCCTATTGTGGCAGGGTGTTAATATTCATGTTTGTGATGATCTCTACAGGTGAAGTACTTTTCCTTACTTAACCTTAATTTCTTATCTAGATCAAGAAAGGTACTGGTAGTTTTAACGTTGAAGATTGGTAGGAGATATAGATTCAGGAGAACCAAAGAACTAAAACAAATGGAAAATTCACCCAAAAAAGACCCATGAAAAGACTCACTCACCAAGAAAAAAAAAGTGATACAGGTACAAATGGCAAAGGAGTAAAGCCAATGTCTTCACAAGCCAATGGCTGTGCCCTTTTGATAGAGTAGTCTGAAAAGTACAGCCATTCAGAGAAGGCACTTTGAGTGTTCAACTCAAGCAGTCAAACAATTGTATTCTGTAGTTCACAGGATATCACTAATAGAGTTTGCCTAGTCTATAAACAAAGTCAAACACAGAGAACTATGTAGAATGTAGAAGAAGTAGAGGAACATACCTCAAACTAAAAAAGATTAAAATAATTACTACTGGAATTAAAATAAACCAAGTAACCAATAAGAGTTCAAAGTGATATGGGGCCCGGGAGATAGCATGGAGGTAAGGCATTTGCCTTTCATGCAAAAAGGTCATCAGTTCGAATCCCAGTGCCCCATATGGTCCCCCGTGCCTGCCAGGAGCAATTTCTGAGCATGGAGCCAGAAGTAACCCCTGAGCACTGCCGGATGTGACCCAAAAACCAAAAAATAAGTGATAATTATAAGAATGTCAAATTCAGGTAAAGACTGGATAAACATAGTGAGAGTATTTTTTAAATAATATCTTTATTTAAGCACCAGGATTGTAGTTGAGTTTCAATCAAAAAAAAAAAACATCCCCTTTCACTGATGCAACTTTCTCACCACCATTGTCCCCCATCTTCCTCCTCCAGTGGGAGTATTTTAAAGATCAAAAGTTACAGAGTTGATGCGTATAGTAACAGTACTGAAGAATATATAAGAGTTCAGTAGGCTGAATAAAGCAGATGTGCTATAACTGAACTGTAAGAAAGCTATAGAACTGAAAGAAAGCTATATCAACAGATGAGTGGCTAAGAAACTGTGATACATATACACAATTTAATACTATGCAGCCATCAGGAGAAAGGAAATCATGCAATTTTCCTATACATGTATGTACATGGAATCTATTATGCTGAGTGAAATAAGTCAGAGGGAGAGAGATAGATGAAGAATAGTCTCACTCATCTATGGGTTTTAAGAAAAATGAAAGACATTTTTGCAATAATTGTCAGAGACAAAAGAGATGAGGGCTGGAAGGTGAAGTTCATGACATGAAGTTCACCACAATGAGTGATGAGTACAGTTAGAGAAATAACTACATTGAGAACTATCCTAACAATGTGAATGAATGAGGGAAGTAGAAAGCCTGTCTCGAATACAGGTGTGGGTGGGGTGGGGAGGAGGGAGATTTGGGACATTGGTGGTGGAAATGTTGCACTGGTGATGGGGGGTGCTCTTTACATGACTGAAATCATACATCTACAATCATATTTGTAATCACGGTGTTTAAATAAAGATAATTAAAAGATAAAGCTATAGAAATCAACATGATAGAATAACAATGTAAAAATAATTTGGGGAACTGGAGAGAAAGCACAGCGGTAGGACATTTGCCTTGTTTGTGGTTGAGTCAGGATTTGATTCCTGGCATATGGGAATATGCCAGTTTACAAAATCTGCCAGGAGTGATTTCTGAGCACAGAGCCAGGAATAACCCCTGAGTACTGCTCGGTGTGGCCCCAAAACAAAACAAAAAAAAAATAACTTTTTAAAGTTTATATCCTGGGACAGGAGATAACCCTATCTGAGGGCAGATGTTCTGTATATCTAGATAGAATCTGAATACAAACACTAGTTCACATGATGCCCTGAGAAGTATCAAATTAGCCTCGAAGGCCCTAAATACTGACTGGGAGGTCCTATTGGTTCCCAGAATGCACAAGAAAATAGTGCCACTGCCCTGAGATCTATCAGTGAACCACCTGGTCAAACAGGTTGAGTTTCAACAGCAGTGAACTCCAGACACAGACCCGCCTGTCAAAAACTTTTAGAGGACTTTGCATTAATATAAAATAAATAAAATCATGTGGTAGGGGTCACATAAGCAGATCTGGAAGGATCTTTAAGCATATTCCTCTGAACACCTCCAAGAGTGATCCTTGAAAGGGTCTGGAACATAGCCCTGATCACAGTCAGGTATGACCCAATACCCCTCCCAAATAAAGTTAAAGTATTATTTCTTTTATATATGCCATTTGAATGTTCATAATAACTTGAGAAGCATTTCTGCCCTTTTTTTTTTTTTGGTTTTTGGGCCACACCCAGTGACGCTCAGGGGTTACTCCTGGCTATGCACTCAAAAGTCGCTCCTGGCAGGCACGGGGGACCATATAGGAACCGGGGGATCGAACCATGGTCCATCCTAGGCAAGACAGCAGGCACCTTACCTCCTGCGCCACCTCCCGGCTCCCATTTTTGCCCTGAATATTAGCAGGTATAGGGTACTCCAACTATATCATATGTCTAAGTAATTCCAAGTTAAAATAAAAATATAAAAATTAAAATATAGTTAGGTTGCTTTCCCATTTATACTTAAAAGTCTAATGGTTAGACTAGTTACTAGAAACCTCTCAGAAATTGAAAAGGCTTAAATCACTTAAAATAAGAAATTGCTATTAATTTAGATAAATTTTGTTGAATATTCCCATAACCCCCAAATAAATGACCAAATCATATCAAACAAAATGTAAAATAGCACAAACATAGTACAAACAGTAATGTCATGGTAAACATACAGTTTAAAGTAGCTGTAAGTAAAGGAGCATAACTGGGCACTCAAACTGCTCAAGGATGTGCTACTACATAATATCTGCTGACAGATCATGAAATTTAGTTTCACTTTGTATCTTGTGTCATGAAAGTAAAAATCTCTTATTTTATTTCTTTCAGTAGCAAACAGATACTAATGTAAATAGGTTTTATGTGCAAACAAAGAGGACTCTTGAAAAGAGAGGATAAGCATATATATTTTCTTCTTTTACCATCATATCTTCACAGAGACCTGAAATCCCAGATAAAGATTAGGTTAAATAGATCAGTCTTTATGAAAAATTGTCTATCCAGAGCTACATTCACTCCTCATCTTTTCAATTCCTGGCATCTCAGCACCCTGAAGTCTCACCCACACCCTTGGGGCCATGCAACAGGTTAATGAGCCCTATCCATAGTATGGGACTCTGGGGGATTAAACCGAGGTCTGTCCTAGGTTAGTGTATGCATGGCAAATGCCCTACCACTTGTGCACTTGCAAATAGCCATGTATACCATCCTTAGAACCTGAAAATTTTAATACCACTGGTTGGCTTTCCCTTGGTAAGATGGCCAAATTTGGTAGAGAATTTCAGAATCATAGTCACTCATGTTTTCATGAGTTCAGACAATGAATTCCTAACCCTGTGCATATCTAAAACAAGGCCATATTGAGCTTTCTAAAATGTAGAAGTGAGAGTAAGGAGAGTAAGAAGTCTCTGTCCAAGGCCTAATGGTGGTGCTGAAGACAAGCATTGGGTGCCCACTCTACAAATATAAAATAATAAAGACAATAAAGAAAATTGTATAATCTGGGATTCAATTTAAGGTCTATTGAATTGAAAGACTTTGTATGATGTTTACTATCAAGGTGTGAAACATACCTATCTATATACTTTCCTTGACATAGCTCTTCTCTATTAGGTTTCTAACTGGAACAAGAAAGATACTTCTAGAGCTAAAAAGTACCAAAGTCTTAATTGCTAGCATGCTAGAACAGACGGTCTTTGCAGATAACACTGCTGGAGTTTATGCGAACTCTAAAATCTTTCAGACTTAAGTCTGAAATTTCTCTCTAAATGGATGGACATGGAAACTATTATGCTGAGTGAAATAAGTCAGAGGGAGAGAGATAGACACAGATAGTCTCACTCATCTGAGGGATTTAAGAAAAATAGGGGCCGGGCGGTGGCGCTGAAGATAAGGTGCCTGCGTTAACCTAGAACGGACCACGGTTCGATCCCCCGGTTCCCCATATGGTCCCCCGTGCCTGCCAGGAGCGACTTCTTAGCGAATAGCCAGGAATAACCCTGTAATAATACCTAGAGACAATAGAGATGAGGTCTAGAAGGACCAGCACATGATATAAAGCTTACCACGAAGAGTGGTGAGTACAGTTAGAGAAATAACTACACTAACAACTATTAAGACAATAGTAGTGAGTGAGATAAATAAGATGCCTGTCTCAAATACTAGGGGGAGGATAGTGATGGGGGTCATTGGTGGTGCAATGGTTGCATTGGTGAACGAGAGTGTTCTTTTTATAACTGAAATCCAACTATAAGCATGTTTGTAATCATGGTGCTTAAATACAAATACTATAAAAATAAATAAAAGACCATTCCCCCATCTGAGGGATGAAAGCCAATCTCTGGTTTGGTTCCAGCACCAAATCTAGCAGCATTTTGGGAAAAAAAAACTTTGATGACAAAAAATAAATTAATAAAAAAGAAAATCTTTCAAGCAGCCTATGTGTAACTGATTTCTCACATCCATGGCAGTAAAGAAATACTGGCTTCCTACAGTGCCCAGGATACAAGAGCCACACATTGAGTAGGAGAAACTATTCACTCAATACCCATCATATATGGGGCTAATATCCAAAACTATACAAGGCACTACAGTACTTTATAAGAAAAAAACATCTAATCCCATCAAAAAATGGGGGAAAGAAATGGACAGACACTTTGACAAAGAAGAAATACAAATGGCCAAAAGGCACATGAAAAAATGCTCCACATCACTAATCATCAAGGAGATGCAAATCAAAACAACTATGAGGTACCATTTCACACCACAGAAATTGGCACACATCACAGAGAATGAGAACAAGCAGTGCTGGCAGGGATGTGGAGAGAAAGGAACTCTTATCCACTCCTGGTGGGAATGTGTTGTAGTTCAACCTTTATGGAAAGCGATATGGAGGTTCCTCCAAAAACTGGAAATTGAGCTCCCATATGATCCAACTATACTACTCCTAGGGATATACCCTAGAACCACAAAAATACAATACAAAAATCCCTTCCTCACACCTATATTCATTGCAGTGCTATTTATAATAGCCAGATTCTGGAAACAACTAAAATGCCCTTCAGCAGATGAATGGCTAAAGAAACTGTCCTACATATACACAATGGAATATTATGCAGCCATCAGGAGAGATGAAGCATGAAATTTTTCTATACATGGATGTACATGGAATCTATTAAGCTGAGTGAATTAAGTCAGAAGGAGAGATAGACACAGAATAGTTTTACTCATCTATGGGTTTTAAGAAAAATAAAAGACATTCTTGCAATAATTTTCAGAGACTAAAGAGAGGAGGACTGGAAGGTCTAGCTCACAACATAGCGCTCACCACAAAGAGTGATGAGAGCAGTTAGAGAAACAGATGCATTGAGAACTATCATAACAATGTGAATGAATGAGAGAAGTAGAAAGCCTGCCTTGAGTACAGGCGGAGGTGGGGTGGGGAGGAGGGAGATTTGGGACATTGGTGATGGAATGTCGCACTGGTAATGGGGGGTGTTCTTTACATGACTGAGACCCAATCACAATAATGTTTGTAATTAAAGTGTTTAAATAAATATATTATTAAAAAAAAAAGAAATACTGGCTTTCTAAAATTCTGGCCCTATTTTCTATCTCTAACCAGCTATGCTCATCATCCTTTTTAAAGGAGTTGTTTGCTTGAATGATTGTCTTCCCACATTTGACTTGAGTCTGTGTTTGCTCTATTAGCCTCCCATAAAACTAAAGTACAATTTCTGATTCATGTTTTTGTTTAGTTTAAATAAAGTCAATTTTCCAGGCAGTACTGAGTGATTTTTTTTTTGTCTGAAAAGGTAGTGGTAAATCAAGTAAGTATAGATCAAGTAAGGAACCTCTGGTTAAAGGCAAATCCATTTGATTTAAAATTAAACAAGTAAAATGCTGAAATTTTAGTAGACTTGAGATATGAATTCAACATCAACAAAATATTGGGGGTGGCCTCCCCCATGATATTTAGGAGCTTAGAGTTCCCTTCTGGTGATTCTTGGCTAGTTTGTCAGAAGATTCAATGCAGGAGTTAGAAGATGTGAAGTACTACTGAACCCCTGGAGTGCTCAAGATTAACCTGGCTGCTAACTTGAAACTGGGGCATAGGGGTTTGGGGGAGCTGCAGTATGTCCATGGCCATACCAATGATATTGAAGAGCACTTCAAAGCCATATCAGTGAGGCTCAAGTGACCATATAGCATGAGGGATTAAAAAAAACTTGGCTGCATGAATAAACCTTGTACTATCTTATTCTCTGTATTATCTCTCTAATCCCTACACTTATATGCCTGATTATATACAATGTTTAAAAAATTTAGAGAAATAAAGCTCCCACTACTATCCAATACATTTTATGCAGTTTTTACAAAAAATGGTGTAAAGTGAAAACTCATTTGCTATTAATTATACAGAAAATATTTGTAGTGTTTCCAGGCCCAGAAAGTATCAAATGAAACCTAAAGTGAATATGGATGGCCAAAATATATATGAAAATTCTTTTGTTACATCATCAGGGAAATTCAAATCAAAACAGCAATGATATATCATATCACACCAGTAAAACTGCCACATATTACAAAGAACAAAAGTCAGTGCAAATGTAGAAAAAGTTGCCCTAATTTCACACCTGGTATAAATGTCAAATGGTCCAACCTTTTTTGGAAACAATATAGATACTTCTCAAAAACTCTATGTATTGAACTTCCCTATGACCCAGACATTCCACTTGTGATCATCAATCTATAACTCTATTCAGAAAAGACATGTGAATTACTATTCAGATTCTTGCAGCACTATTCACAATAGCAAAGATTAGGTAAGAAACTCAAGTGCCTATGATCAGATAATTGGGTAAAGAAATCATGGTAAATATACACAGTTAAATACTACTCATTTGTAATAAAAATGAAATCATGAAAATTTCTGTCATGTGGATAATAGATGTGGAGAAAAATATGCTAAGTGAAGTCAGGCATGAAGGAAAAGTCAGAAGGAGAACAGGCATAAAATGATATCTCTCATGTGCAGCATAAAAAGAAACAAAATAGGGAGATGACAGATGCACAAAAGCAGCAGAAACTGGGAATTTGTTTTCAGTAGTAAGCTTACCACAGGGGTAGAGAAGGTGGCTGATGAACCCTAGACAATGGAGGAAGAAGCCCCTACCTGGCATGAGGTATGAGGTACTGGAATAGTACCTCATAAAATTCTATGAATAACAGTTTTTAGACTACAGTGTTACACATTTAAATTGTTTTAAAAACCTAAGTAGTGTGACCACAGTTAAAAACAGGAATTATATGAAAAATGCTCAACTTATACAAAACAGTTCTCAGGGAGAGAGCTAATTAGGCCCCCTATGCTCAGAGTTGTGTCACTTTTATAGTGGCTCCAGAAAACCAAGAATTTTTTACCTTTAGGTGTAAAAGCAAAATCAAAATCCCTCTCTAATATGGAGGCAAGTACTAGTATATATTTTTCATAAGAGCTAAAGTATTAAAATATAAACTCAGAGAAGGAATCACCTGTATATGAAGATTTCCTATAGAAAAGGAAAGAAAACTAAGTGGACATGATTGTATTTATTTAGAAAGAAAACACATTATTAAAATTGTTTCTTTAGAAAAAATTGTTCATAGAAAACATATTCTCTGGTTTTTAATGTTTATTATGCTCCAAATTTGATAATGACTAAAAAGTTCTATACTATTTCTCCTGTCATTTCAAAACTAATTCTTGTTTTAGTGTCACTATGTCAAGTTTCTTTTAATGTGCTTAATCATTTATCCCCATTCTCACGGAAATTGTTCACTTCTCTAAACAATTTCTGACTTTCTTAGCTTTTAAAATATTCTTATCAATTTCAGCTATCACAAATAACCCACATTTTTATCTGAAATCAATTCTCTGCTCTGTTTCCACTGAGATATCTCTTCAAATAATGCAATACCGGTTAAACATTAACATTATTTTTCCTATCTTATCAACTCATGCTTTCATTTGAATAGCTGTATTAGTCTTCTACCCTAGAGATTCTTAAAATCCTACATAATTATCCCTAATTTATCTCAAAAATGAAAGATCAGAGACCCTCTGAACTTCACACTTAAGCATGGTTAAGAGACCTACTATTCCCGTCTTGCTTTCACCATCTTTATATGAAAACTTCCTCACATAATTATCTCACAAATAAAACTTCCAAAGAAGACCCTTGCATTTCAGCCTCTTCATTCCAATCTCTTTGACATGCTATCTGTTCTCATCTCAAGTTTCACCCTAGCTAGAATTCTCTGTCTTAGCAGGCACATGACTATTCACTCCCACCTCTAAGCCTTCACACATGCCATTCCTTCTGGGTGGAATGCTTGCCCACTTGCTCTCTTCTGCTATACTTTATTATTCTTTGCTTCCTTAACACATACATCTTCATATGGCCTGCCTCAAATAATCCAACACCAATCTCATTCATTCTATTTCTTTTCCATCTTACTTTCCACTGCTCCTGGAAAGGAGGTTGGAAAAAATATGTATTTACATGTACACCAATCTACAAAAATAAATATATCAGGATATATACTGTATGTGATCTATTTGCACTGATAAGTCTTTCAGTTGAATTTGTATTTATAACACCATTAGCCATACAACCATGGTTTCTTTCTTTACATCCCTGCCCATAAACATTGGGTATTTCTGCCTGCTTGGGGAAAATGAATTGCAGCCGGAAAGACTAAGTGGGAGGATCAGAAAGTAGAAAGTAGATGAAAATATCCTATTTCTGAAGAATATTTTAGATTTCATCTATTCTAGATATATTCTTTAGATCACAATGAATCTGTATTAATGATCCTGCCCCAACTCTGATAATAATTACACTTCATTTTTCTTCACCTTTTAGTTCTTCCCTAACCTGTTCAGATTCAACCTCACCTCATACTTTATACAAACCCCTTCTGCTCCCTTCCCCAGGGAAACCCAATTAGATTCCTTAGCATCATTTCGTAATAGAAACTGATTATTATGTTCGTCATCTTCTAGACTTTAGAAGAGAATGGCTCTGCCTGCCCCAATCCCCTTATCCAGGTTTCCATCCTCTTTTTCACTCTTGAAATGAAACTTATTCCTACCCAAAGAGTCAGCCTTCCTCAAGACAGGGCTTTTAATACCTTGTGCACCCCATATGACCCGGTAATATCTCTTCTTGGAATATATTCTAGGGATATAAAAACACAATGCAGAAAAGACATTTTGCAATTTGTATTTCTATGTTCATTGCACGATTATTCACAAAAGTCAGAATCTGGAGACAACTCACATATCCTATAATAGATGAGTGGATAAAGAAACTGACATATCTACACAATGGAATAATATGCATCTGTTAAGAAAAATGAAGTCATGAAATTTGCTTATATGGATATGGAGTGCAGTATGCTAAGCAAAATGAGTCAAAGGGGTAGGGAATGGACATAGAATGGTCACATTCATTTGTGGTGTATAAAAATATATAGCATGATAATAATACCCGGAGACAAAAGATATGAGGAAAAGGAGGATTGGTCCATGGTAAAAAAAAAAAAATTGCCACAAATAGGAGGGGAGTGTAGTTAGGACCGAGAAGGGACCACTATGACAATGATAGTGGAAAATGATCATTCTGGACAGGAACTGGGTGATGAAAGGGATATGCATGATAGCTCTTCATAACGATATTCCAAAACATAGTTCTGAAGAGAAAGAAATTGAAGGCAGAGAGAGATAACGAGAGAAGAGAGAGATCAGAGAGAGTGAAAGAAGAGAGTTGTCTGTAGACAGAAAGGGCTGGAGGAAAATTGGGAGCATTGGTGGCAGGAAATGTACATGGTGAACGGATAGATGTTGGCCATTGCATCATTGAAACTCAGTCTTGAACAACTTTGTAACTGCATCTCATGGTGATACGATTAGAATTATATTTATACAAATACATTTTTAAAAAGTGTAACAAGGGGCTGGAGTGATAGAATAGTGGATAGGGCGCTTGCCTCCTTGCATGCACTGTACCTGAGTTCGGCCACCGACATCCCATATGGCCCCCTGAGCATGCCAGGAGGTGTCCTGAGCAAAGCTAGGAGTAGCTCCTG
>PVKC010005975.1:0-31846 GCA_004027635.1 Crocidura indochinensis | reverse complement strand
CTCCTGGCTCCATGCTCAGAAATTGCTCCTGGCAGGCACGGGGGACCATATGGGGCACCGGGATTTGAACTGATGACCTTTTGCATGAAAGGCAAACACCTTACCTCCATGCTATCTCCCGGGCCCCAGGGTTGTGATTTTTAAGGTCGTCCAAGCCATCATCTTCATTCTCGGTGCCTAGTGTTTGCCTATGAGCTTTCCGCATTGTCGCTCTAGTAGTGTGGTTTTTCCTGTGTGTTGTGATGGGGTTTATTGGTTAGAAAGAGTGTGTGGCCGCAAAGAAATCAGGACAGACAGAAGCAGGAAGAGATCCCCTCGGTCCTCAGTGTTCTTAGCAGAGCCCAATGACAGTTTTTTAAATATTAAGATATTATAAAATAAGTAATATACATAAAGTGATTTATTTTCTATTAAGCATTGCATTTTATCAAACCTCAACTTTGGGGGATATATTTAATAGTCAATCACTGGTATCTTTGTAGTACATATAATTCTCAAAAATCATTTCTTTAAAATAAAATTTTTATTGAATCACCATGAGATAGTTACAAAGTTGTTTTTGAGTGAATTTCAGTAGTACAATGTCCAGCATCCTTCACCAGGACACATTTCTCACCATCAATGCCCTCAGATTGATTCCCAATTTTCCTCCGACTTCATTCCTGCCTCTATGGCAAACACCCTCCTCTTTTTCTTCTCCTTTCCCTTCTAAATACCAGTTTTCAATAAGTTTACTGAAGAGGTATCATACATATTACTTCATCTTCTTTCAGCACCCAGTTCTTGTCTAGTTTATCATTTCCAATTTACTGTGATAGGGGCACCTTTACTACCATAACTGTACTCCCCTGTTCTTTGTGGCAAATTTCCTATTATGGACCTGTCCTCCATTACCACATCTATATTATCTTTGATTGTTATTACCAGACACTTTTTTGTTTGTTTTTGGGCCACACCCGGTAATGCTAAGGGATTACTCCTGGCTATGTGCTCAGAAATCGCTCCTGGCTTGAGGGACAATATGGGAAGTCAGGGGATTGAACCATGGTACATGGCTAGCACAGGCAAGGCAGGCACCTTACCTCTAGTGCCACCGCGCCAACCCCTACCAGACATTTTTTATGTCAAACAAATTAGTATGATCATTCTGTGTCTATTCGTCCCACTCTAACTTATTTTGGTCAGCATGGTACTCTCCATATCCATCATGAATAAACAAATTTTATGACTTAATTTTCTTAACAGCTAAAGAATATTATATTGTGTAGATATGCCACAGTTTCTTTAGCCACTTTTATATGTAATAGGGCATTTAGGTTGTTTTGAGATTTTGGTTAATTTTTGCTGCAATGACAATAGGAGTGCAGAGGGCTTTTCTGCATTTCATTTTAGAGCCCTAGTGTATATTTTTAAGGAATGGTATTGTAGGATAAATGGAACCTGAATTTCTAGTTTTTTGGGCAATGTCCATTATTTTGCAAAAAGACTAGACTAGTCTACATTCCCAGCAGCAATGAATGAGAGCCTCTTTCTCCCTGCATAGAGTCAGAATTGTTTGTTCTTGTTCTATTCCGATGTGTGCAAATCTCTGGTGTGAGGTGATATTGCAATATAGTTTCGAAAAATTATCTTTTCAATTGATTATAATTAAATGGCATTAAATGTTTAACTTAATGCCTGAAATTAATATTATTGTGATTTCCTTCACCTGGATGTCATTTTCAGTGACAGTGTAGAGATATAGTAGAAGGCATTTTTGTTTGTTGCTTTGTTTCATGATATCAAATATCAAATATGTCTGATATCAAGTATCACACCTGATGATACTCAGGATTTACTACTCATAACTTTGTCTCAGGCATCATTCCTGGTGATGTTTGAGGAGCCATAGAAAATACCAAAGATATGTAAAGCAAAGTATCTGATATTCAAAGTCTGACTACACAAAGCAAGGGTCCTACATGCTGTGTCATCTCTCTGAATCAAAAGCAGTATTAAAAGTAGATATGATTTCTTAATGTTTAGATCATCCTCCAATATTTTAAAAATGTTTCTAGTGATACAGAGTTTTTCTAGAACAATATATAAATTGGAATATCTCTAAAAGTATATACTTAATGTATTATTCATGATCTAATTATATACCTGATATATTATTTTGGGGGGGGTTTCTGGGTCACACCCGGCAGTGCTCAGGGATTACTCCTGGCTCCATGCTCAGAAATTGCTCCTGGCAGGCACGGGGGACCATATGGGGCACCAGGATTCGAACCGATGACCTTTTGCATGGGGCCGGGCGGTGGCGCTGGAGATAAGGTGATTGCGCTAACTTAGGACGGACCGCGGTTCGATCCCCGGTTCCCCATATGGTCCCCCGTGCCTGCCAGGGGCGACTTCTGAGCAAATAGCCAGGAGTAACCCCTGAGCGTCGCCGGGTGTGGCCCAAAAACAAAAATAAAAAACAAAGACAAACAAAAAAAAAAGGCAAACGCCTTACCTCCATGCTATCTCCTGGGCCCCCTGATATATTATTTTTATTCTCATTTTTTTCATTAACTATTTTCAACTCTCCTTGACAAAATTAAAATCTCTTCTTAAAATCTTTATTTGATTATTTCACCAAGTAGAATAATTAAAGTTCTCCTAAGTTGATGCAGATAAAAATTCAGTCAGTATATAAGAAAATCCCATATATGAACCATGCAACTATTTTCTTCTAATATTTCAAAAATACTGTATTTTTCTGTTGTTGTTCTTGTTTTGGAGCCAGAGTCAGAGTTTTTCGGGGCTTACTTCTGGTTACATGGTCAGGCATAGCTCCTGGTAATAGGCAGGGTACCATATTGGGTGCCTAGAATTGAATCCTGGTGACCATGGGCAAGGCAACTTCCCTATCTGTTCCACGATCCTGCTTTAAATTATATGTAAGGAAAAGTACCATTTTGAAACAATCTGAAAATTTCTGTTTAAATTATATATATATATATCTTTCATATGATGGTTTTTTAATAATTACATAAAACTTTTATTCTATTTTATTTTATTTTTGTTTTTGGGTCACACCCGGCAGTGCTCAGGGGTTACTCCTGGCTCCATGCTCAGAAATCGCTCCTGGCAGGCACGGGGGACCATATGGGGCACTGGGATTCGAACCGATGATCTTTTGCATGAAAGGCAAACGCCTTACCTCCATGCTATCTCCCGGGCCCCACATAAAAATTTTAAAGTATGTTATTTCTTTAGTCAGAACTAAAAATCCAAGCCATGGAATCTGTATCAATGTAACCCAAACTTTAACAACCAAACTTTAGGGCACACAGAATGTATAGCCTATCATTCTTACCCCCAAAAGCACCAGCAATATAACAATTCCCTTTGCATAGGCATTCTAAAGAAGGGGAAATATTCTGTATAGTAACAAGCTCTTATCTACTAAGGATAAGAACCCATAAATTGTATAATACTGGCTCGTCTTTCACCCTGAATACTTGTCACTTATCTAGGACTGACTTAGACTCCATGTGATCGTACAGTGACCATCCAACCCTAACCCCCAGATCACAAATATAGAACCAACACAGTTCCCTGCAACAGCACCAGGAATCAAACTCCACTGGGGAGTTCCTAATACCACATTGGCACCTACTTGCGTCAGGTTGATACAACATCGTGAGGACAAAAAAACAGAAACAGCTTGATCTAAGATTAGGTTGCCCTTGCTCATCACCTAATAATAACATGAAACAGAAGACACTCTGTCCTTTGATCTGTACAAAAACCAAGATCACTAATTACAGAAGACTGACTTTGACAATCTTGACTGAGCAGAACTCTTCTTGCGCCCAATAAGTAAGAACCTAGTCTAGGCTATGGCCTAGAATATGAACAAAACCTAAGATCTCTAATTCCAGTGGTCTGATTTTGACAACTATGACTGAACAGAACCTCTGAAACCATAAGGAAAGACTCTATACTAGCCTTCATTCTAGGATCTGTGAAAAACCGAGATCACTAATTACAGAAAACTGACTACAACCATGATGAAACAGAACTTCTAGAGCCATAAAGACTCTATACCAGACTTTGTCTGAGGATCTGTGCAAATACCAAGATCTCTAATGATAGAGGACTGATTCAGCTAGCCACATCTGAGTAGAACATTTCCTGGCACCGAAAAAGACCTTGGGGTTCAACAATGAGCCTGTTCAGAAACTAGTTGTTACCATGACAGTATGCTTCAGGAGTGGAGAAAACCTGAATCTCTGAGGCCAAGGGAATAGGGAATTTCCTTTCTAATATCCCCAATACTTACTGTTCATATGCAAACTAAAATCAAAACAACAAAATGAACAAATCTTGCCATACTAGTCCTCCCCTGTGTTTTTACTGTCCTTTTCTTTTTCTTTTTTCTTATTGTTGTTTTGTTGTTTTTTTTCTTGCTGATATTGTGTGTTTTTGCCATTGCTGGTTGTAAATCATAATGTTTTTAAAATATTGAATGTTATTTCTTTAAAAATATTTATTTAGGGGCTAGAGCAATGGTACAGCAGTAGGGTGTTTGCCTTGCACGCAGCTGACCCAGGACAGATCCTCATCATCCCAAATGATTCCCCAAGCCAGGAGTGATTTCTGAGCACATAGCCAGGAGTAGCCCCTGAGTATCACTGGGTGAGGCTCAAAAACAAACAAAAAATATCTAGTTTGATGCCATGATTATACGGTTATTTCAAGATAGAATACCATGCTTACAATGTAGCTGTCTTCAGTCTCACCTTTATGTGTCCCTTTCCCGCCATCACTGATACCAGAGAACTTCATGAACTCTGCCTGACTTCTTATCTGATACGGTTTTTGTTCTTAGACTTCACCAAGTGGTGCTCAGGGCTTCTGGCTCTGTGTTCAAGAATCACTTCTAGCCTGCACAGATGACCAATTGGGATGGAGTAATAGAACCTGGGTTAGTTGCTTACAAGGCAAATGCCCTACAGCTGTTCTATTGTTCCAGCATGAACAAATACAGTTTGAAGTCTAATTTCTGTCACTTGAGTCCCATGCTTAAAATAGTACAGGGTCATTTTTTTAGTTATGCACCACAGAGGGACCAGTCATCCTCTTCTTTAACCCTTCTTTAACCCTCCTCATTTATATTTCTATAACCCAGAGCTAGTATTCTTCTCTATAGTGAATTTTTCTAGCACTGGAATCTGATTCTAGAAAATTCTTGAATATTCTAACATGTAATTATATAATTATCATAAGTTATTAGTGAAAGCTGAGTCAGCATAGTGTAAGTTTCCCAGGGCTGCTGTAAGAAAGTGCCACAAACAGGGAAGCTTATAGAAACAAGTTGATTGTGTTACAGCTCTGGAGAATAGAAACTGAAGTTTGAGGTGTCAGCAGAATACTCCCTCTGTAATTCTTGAGAAAGTTGTTTCAGGACTCTTTTTCTAACTTCAGGTTGCTTCAGATATTCTTTGACTGTATACAGTCATCTTCACTTTTTTTTTTTTTTTTGGTTTTTGGGTCACACCCGGCAGCGCTCAGGGGTTACTCCTGGCTCCATGCTCAGAAATTGCTCCTGGCAGGCACGGGGAACCATATGGGGCACCGAGATTCGAATCAATGACCTTTTGCATGAAAGGCAAACGCCTTACCTCCATGCTATCTCCCGGGCCCCATCTTCACTTCTTTATTCCTTGTATAAATGTGTATATCTGTACAAATTTCCCCTTTTCTAAAAACTGATGTACTGGTCATGGCCAGTGCTAATGACCTAATTAACTTGATTACTTCTCTAAAGGCCCCATCTTCAAATTATATCAATTTCTGAGGTGCTGAGAATAAGACTTGAATATATCTGTTTAGGAAACAGTTCAATTGGTGAAAACACTATACACTACCTATTTATTTTGTTTTGTTGGCTTTTTTGTTTTGATTTCCACTTTTTTTGAAGGCTAAATCCATCCCAACCCCTCACATATATACAAGGCAAGTACTTGACCACTAAACAAATGCCCTTTCTTCACTATAAAAATCTTTGACCTTCAATGCTGACCTATGTTTAAAAAGCTTAGCTACTTTTTAATTTAAGAAGCAAGTTGATAGATAATATTCAAGAAAGTGATTTTCTTGAAGACATTGCCCTTATCTGAGATCATCCTTGAATGTCTTACAGAAACTGAAAAAATACACATTTTGGTGCATTGTTTGGCCTTTATGATAGAGACTTGCCGAAAGCTGAGTGCATCCATAGTGCTATACTCTTTGCGGCTTAGTCTATATGTCTGTGGAAAGATTTTTGAACTTACAAGGGGACATGAAGATCAAGGCATTTTAGGTTGGAAGTACCTCTTTTCATTTCACAGATGAAGAAACACTTGAAGGCCCTAAGCAATATTTGGCCAGAAAAAAAGTACTTGCTGGCAGATGGATTAAGCAGACAAAGTTTCATCCGTAAAGAATATTTTATGCCTTAAAATATAAAAAATTAGAGCCATCAATTGGGAATTGATAGTTTCATACTTGACAAACATATCCAGTAAAAGGCATACATATCCCACAACGTAGCCTACCACTTAGTAACCTATTTGTTAAAACTACGAGACACAGATGCTAAGGAAGGAAAATAATGTATTTAGAGAAAGTGGGACCTTTAATATATGCCCTGGGACATCATAAGCCTGAGGTTTGAATTCACTTTTTCTTTATTGTGCTGTTTGTATTTTTTTCTCCTAATTCTGCTCTGATTATTTAGCTGACTGTAGCAACAAAAGTAGGATAAGTGTGACATCTTTGCCTTTTTCCGTTGATTTTTTTAAAGCCACATAAAGACAGATGCATGTGCCATTATGTAACGCTTACCAAATAGTCTGAGATCAATGCTTGAAATTGTCAAAAGTATCTACTTATAGAAGATAAAACAATCTGTACCTATGACAGTATTTTTATCATATACAATACATGTCAGAACTGAGTTAAAGTGAAGAGACCTTTACTTTGTGAGTCAGTCAAATATTAGCTGTATGCCACATTTCTATACTTAGTGTTTTGTTGTTAGCAATAAACTCTAAAACTGTCTTGGAATATATATTAAACAGCTACATATATAAAACAAATATATTTTGAATATATATTAAATAGCTGTATGTAACAAACAATTTGATTTCTCATTGAATTATGAATTGTAGCTTTATTATAAAATTGAGAATATTTTTTCAATTTTTCCTATGTAATATTTTAAGTGATAAAATATATTATTTAGGTGCTGAAATCATTATACTTTTGGGGTATTACAGTTATCTTTTGTCAAATTTTTCAGTCTTACAAAGCACTTGCTTACAATATATTAAAACAGTAGGATATGAAAAGTAGTCTTCTCAGGATATCAAAAATTAGCTCAGGCTACAGAACTATTTAGAATTTGAAATGGTTTTTAAAAGGAATGGGAGATAAGAGTTATACTTAAGTCATTCTGTACCAAATAGCAACTATGTGTCTTGAATTTATAGTGAGTGCAAAATTGCCTAAAATATTTTTAGACTTAGATTTAAATATAAATATAAAAGGTGGCAAAAGAGATAAGAGTGAGCTTTTTCACAATGTCTTTCACTTGGCCAATGTGGGTTGAATCCCTGATACCATGTATAGAGAAAGAAAATATACTAGAGAATATGACTGCTGAAGCATAGCTGTCAATGTAATCAATATAAACTTATTTAGATTTTAAGATAGATACTAATCAATTAGCACCTGAACCTGAGTCAGTTAAGTAATGTTTAATGTAACCAAATGCTAAATTAGGGCCTAAAATGTCACACATCGTAAAAAAAGACATCATAAAATGTCAAATTGTAAAATCTTTCACAAAATTGTGGCAATATACACTGTTTTCAGAGACAAAGTTCAATAAAGTAACTATCCACCATCAAAGAAGTCATGAGTGGTAGAGTCAACATCCCAGTCTAGGTAGTCTGTTTTCATTTTTATACATGAGTTCCACTGGTTTGTCAGGTCAAATATGATAATTCTTGGTAAGATTTTGACCTCTTCTATTCATATAAAAAGTCACTTAGGTATTTGTACATGTTTAAAAAATGGCTTGCACAGGAGCAATATCTGAATGCATAGCAAGAATAACCCCCTGAGCATCAGAGAGTGTATCCCAAAAATCAAAAAAGAAAAAAAAAAGAAAGAAAGAAAAAAGAAGCCTTGCTGAAAATAGGAGATAGCTTAATTTATTACCTTTATTTTTATATAATCTGTTATTTCCAGTCATGTCTACATCACATTAAAATAATTTTCTAAAAACACATTATTCAACATTGCTAAACTTATTGAATATTTTTATTCAAATGAAATTTTGCTTCAAAAACTGGACAATGTTAAGTTCGATTTACTTTAATTTTTGATCCTACTTCATAAAATGTATCTATTTTTTTCACTAATAAAATCTGACTCTATGAATTCCCACATAAACTGCTTCCCTGTTTGTTGTTGATTTGTTTTAGGACTGCTCAAATCTATGGTCGGGCTTTATACCTGCCTGTCCTCAGGGATCAGTCAGGACCATCTACAGTGCCAGGGATTCTACCCGGTCCAGCCACAAGCACTATCTGTTCATTCTCAAATTGCTTCTTTTCTTACCATCATTGCTTGCTGGTTTTTAGATCTGTGAATCATATACTTAATAATTAGTGGAAAATTATCCCACCCTCCATTTTGTTAGGTTCATTTTTTCTGGGGAAAAAATTCACAATCATGACAAAACTATAACCTCCATCCTGATTTTAAAAACGTAGTAATAGGGGCCGGAGAGATAGCATGGAGGTAGGGCATTTGCCTTGCATGCAGAAGGATGGTGGTTCGAATCCCAGCATCCCAGATGGTTCCCTGAGCCTGCCAGGAGGGATTTTTGATCTCAGAGCCAGGAGTAACCCCTGACTGCTGCTGGGTATGACCCAAAACAAACAAAAACATACAAACAAACAAAAACACAGTAATAATTCACATTAACCAAATTTCCTGAATTATTTTGAAAGAAATTGTAGATATAAAATTTCTCAGTCTTCCTTTAAAATAATAACAATAGTATTTTAACCACAGTAAAATTATTAAAATTAAAATAATTAAAATAAATTTCCAAGTTATATTACTATATTGTCAATAGTCTCCCTCCAAATGTCCTGTATATTTGTTTCTTTAACTAGCATATAATCAAGGTATACATATTGTTTGTGTCTAAATAAATATAAAATATATCATATTTTATTATACTTCTAAATTTATCTATATACATAAGTATACATATATGTGGCATAAATATATAGACCCATTAACTTTAGAGAAGGTCAAGAAACTTATTAAATGGTATAATTTTATATTTTTCTGTTTTCTTGTGAATTGATTTGCTCTTTCTGTACTTTATAAAATCTAAAACTGTAGATTGAAACCTTAAATATAATTGGATTAATATTTTTCCAAAATATCCTCTCTTAGATGATGAAAATTTTTATTAAAATTATTCTATAAAGCTCTATTTTTAAAAACTTTACATTTTCCATATCAATTTAATTTTTATTGCATAAAGTGATTTTTATTTATATTACTCTTAAAATATTAAACACTAATAGAATAATATTTAGCTTAATTTTTGATTGACACCTATATCAAAATATCAGTAAGACATATTTTTCTTTAGTAAAGGGGTGTGATAAGCTTGAAATTTTTAATTTTTATATATTATACATAGGGACTTTTAATTTATTATTTTAGTTATGAATATTTTCTATAGGTCTCAGTTTAATACATTATGATTCTAAAAAAATTTAGTTGACTTCTACCACTCAGTTCCTCTTTTTCTATGCCTCTGATTTCCATTTTTTCATTACTTCTGTCTCATTGAATTTTCATACTATTTTTCCATTGAAATTTTAAACTGATTTTAGACTTGCCTATATTTAATGCACTTTATTATTTTTAATCAACTCTTTCTAATGGTTCCTAAGTAGGTCAGTTTTCTGGGCATTTTTTTCTCAGGAATTTCTTACATTAGGTTAATCTGTGAGATTTTAATCTACTAAGGTGATATAAAAGAGGTCTTTCTAGGTTATTTCCTTATTTTCTTGCCTTGTTTTGTGTCTTGTTGAGGAGAGTTACTCATTTTTCTTTCCTTAATAAATGATGTGTATTTTTGGTTTTACAAAGGTGATCATTTACATCAAAGAATAAATTGATTTTACTAAGATATACCCTTATTGTACCTTTCTGGGGTTATTCTCCTAGTATATTCTCCCAGTATGCCTTTTCAAAATTATATTCTAGGAAAAAGAGAAGTACCTAATTATAGTGCAAATGTATAAGACCTGCACCATATTGTCCCACAAATATCATTGTGTGTACTGCAGAAGAGCTAGGAATTGTGTCTAAGAACCAACTGATGTGGGACCCCCCACCCCCCAAAAAAAAGATTCTATTCTTTTCTTTCAGGAAAATAGTTTTGTTTGTTTTGGGATCACAACCACCTGTGCTCGATCCTGGTAGGGCATAAAAGACTATAATATGATGCTGAGCATGAAATACAAGTTGACCGCATGCAAGGCAAACAAACACCCTAGCCACTGCAATAACTCTGCTTCTCAAGAAAATATTCTTGAATCATAACTTTTTTAATCCTCAAAAATAACAAATTTTATATTCTGTTCCACTGAATGTTTTTTACTTCACAAAGACATTTTCTGTTCAGTTGTTTAGTCTGTATTAAGTTATATTTTTCTTCTTATATTCCCAAACATTGAACTTAATCACATGTATGTTACATATCTCTTAAACAATTTCTCTTTATTTAACTTGTGGTCAAAAGCAATATTTTTATATTTGTGACCATACACCACCTCAAAATGCCTTTCATGTAACTTTATAGGTATTACTTAAACTATTGAATGAACCAATATGTAAAATGATCAAAAATAATTATATATTAAATTAAATTTATTATGATTAATTCAATTAACATATTTTATACAATTATTATATGACAGCCAGTCTATCTTGTTAATAAGAGTATCAAAAATTACTCAAGATTCCAGATTAGTGAAGGCTCTTGATTTATGGTACAGCAATTAAAGTACTGTGCAATAATTTGATACAAAATAAAGATTCCATGATGACAGAGAAGTACAAAACTCGGTCTCAGTAATCAATGAAGTTGACTACATAATATGATAGATTATTAAAGATGTGGCACACTTTTCAATTATGTGCATAATGTATGTGAGAAGAAAAGAAAATACAAAGATCATTTCTCATTTCAGGGCTAGTATATTTTTGTTGGGTTTCAGTCTGGTTGACCTATCAAGTGTTGACAGGGCCATGTTGTGGTCTCCCACAATTATTGTGTTATTATTGATGTCCTCTTTCAAATTTGTCAATAATTGTATTAGATAGTTTTCTGGTCTCTCATTGGGTGCATATATGTTTAGTAGTGCTATTTCTTCCTGTAGCACATGACCCTTGACTAGTACGAGTGTCCATCTTTGTTCCCTACAACTTTTCTGAGTCTAAAGTTTGTGTCGTCTGATATTAGTATGGCCACCCCAGCTTTTTTAAGGGTGTTGTTTGCTTGGATGATTTTTAGTCTTTGATTTTGAGACTACATTTGCTCTGACTATACAGGTATGTTTCTTGTACGAAGCAGAAGGTATAATTCATCTTTTTGATTCATTTAGCCACTCTGTGTTTCTTAATTGGTGCATTTAGTCCATTGGCATTGAGGGAGATGATTGTCATGGTATTTGATGTCATCTTTGTGTATACGTTTGGCATGTCTGTTGGTCAGTCTTGTCTTAAAGTAGACTTTTCAGTTTTTCTTTAAGGTTGATTTTGCATCTGTAAAGTTTCTGAGCTGTTGCTTATCCATGAAGCAATGTATCCTTCCTTCAAACCTGAACATTTGTCAGGCTAGGTGCGGTATTTTAGGTGAAGCCTCCATTTCATTCAGTCTTGTCACAGTATCCAGCACTGTCTTCTGGCCTTGAGAGTTTCTTGGGACATGTCTGCTGTAAAACTTAAGGATGCTCCTTTGAATGTAATTTCCCTTTTTGATCTTGCTGCTTTCAGTATTCTATCTCTATCTGTGGGATATGTCATTGTGACTAGGATGTATCTTGGGGTGTTTTTTTCAGGACTCTTTTAGCGGGTACTATTCAGGCATGCAGGATTTGATTGTATGCAGTTTTTAGCTCTGGGAGTTTCTCTGTGGTGATGTCTTTGACTGTTGATTCTTCCTGGGGATCTCCTTCCTGGACCTCTGGGACTCCAATCATTCTTATGTTTCTATTGAGTTTATCCAAGAATTCTATTTTCCTCTGTTCATATTCCTTGAGTATTTTTGACATTGCCTGATTGTTTGCCTTAAGGTTCTTTTCCAATCTTTTCTGCTGTATGGAGTTGTTCTGTTGTTCTGCATTTCATCTTCCAGTTCACTGATTCTGTCCTTGACTGCTGTTTCCCTGTTAGAGAGGCTTTCCATTGAGGTTTTTAGTTCAGCTGTGTTTTTTCAATCTGTTATTTCGGTTTAGAGTTTTCTGATTTCTATCTTTGTGTTTTGTTCAGCTAGAGCTATTTTCTTTGATTTCCATGAGGATCCTCCATATTTCGATTCTAAACTCCTTATCTGAGAGATTAATTAGCTGGTTGGTATTTTGGGAGTCATCACAGCTATCATCTTCATTTTCAGTGTATGGTGTTTGCCTATGAGATTTCCCTATTGTCACACTTGCAGTGTTATTTTTTTCTTCGTGTTATGGAGGGGTTCATTAGTTAGAAAGAGCATAGCCAGACTCTGGAAACAACCAAGATGCCCTTCAACAGATGAATGGCTAAAGAAATTGTGGTACATATATACAATGGAATATTATGCAGCTGTCAGGAGAGATGAAGTCATGAAATTTTCCTATACATGGATGTACATGAAATCTATTATGCTGAGTGAAATTATACAGAGGGAGAGAAATATACACAAAATAGTCTCACTCATCTATGGGTTTTAATAAAAATATAAGACTTTTTTTGCAATAGTTCTCAGAGACAAAAGAGAGAGGAGCGCTGTACGGTCCAGCTCATGACATGAAGCTCACCACAAAGTACAGTTAGAGAAATAACTACAGTGAGGACTATCATAACAAAGTAAATGAATGAGGGAAGTAGAAAGCCTATCTAGAGTACAGGATGGGGTGTGGTGGGGACGAGGGAGATTTGGGACATTGGTGATGAGAATGTTGCACTGGTGAAGGGGGTGTTCTTTACACGACTGAAGCCCAATTACAGTCATATATTTGTAATCAAGGTGTTTAAGGAAAGATACTAATAAAAATAAAAAGATCAAAAATTAAAAATATACTTTTCAGGAATTTATAAGAATGCTTTTTTCTTTTTTTCTTTATTTAAGCATCTTGATTACAAATATGACTGTGATTAGGCTTCAGTCATGTAAAGAACACCCCCTTCACCAGTGCAGCATTTCCACCACCAATGTCCCAAATCTCCCTCCATCCTACCCCACCCTCACCTGTACTCTAGACAGGCTTTCCAGTTCCCTCATTCATTCACATGGTTATGGTAGATCTCAGTGTAGTTATTTCTATAACTGCACTCAGCACTCTTTGTGGTGAGCTTCATGAAGTGAGCTGGAAGTTCCAGCCCTCCTCTCATTGTCTCTAAGGATTGTTGCAAAAATGATTTTTATTTTTCTTAAAACCCATAGATGGAAGAGACTATTTTGTTTCTCTCTCACTCCCTCTGACTTATATCACTCAGCATGATAGACTCTATGTCCATCCACGTATAGGAAAATTTCATGACTCCATCTCTCCTGATGGCTGCATAATATTCCATTGTGTATATGTACCACAGTTTCCTTAGCCATTTGTCTGTTGAAGGGCATCTTGGTTTTTTCCAGAGCCTGGCTATTGTAAATAGTGCTGCAATAAATATAGGTGTGAGGAAGGGGTTTTTGTATTGTATTCTTGTGTTCCTAGGGTATATCCATAGGAGTGCAATAGCTGGGTCGAATGGGAGCTCAATTTCCAGTTTTTGGAGGAATCTCCATATCACTTTCCATAAAGGTTGGACTAGATGGCATTCCTACCAGCAATGGATAAAAGTTCCTTTCTTTCTACATCCCCGCCAGCACTGATTGTTCTCATTCTTTGTGATGTGTGTCAATCTCTGTGGTGTGAGATGGTATCTCATCGTTGTTTTGATTTGCATCTTCCTGGTGATCAGTGACAAGGAGCATTTTTTTCATGTGCCTTTTGGTCATTTGCATTTCTTTTTTGTCAAAGTGTGTTAATTTCTTCTCCCCATTTTTTGATGGGATTAGATGTTTTCTTCTTGTAAAGTTCTGTCAGTGCCCTGTATATTTTGGATATTAGCCCCTTATCTGATGGGTATTAGGTAGATAGTTTCTCCCACTAGGTGGGTGGCTCTTGTATTCTGAGCACTATTTCTTTTGATGTGCAGAAGCTTATCAGCTTAATGTATTCCCATTTGTTTATCTCTGCCTCCCCTTGTTTGGAGAGTGCAGCTTTCTCCTTGATGATGCCTTTAGTCTCAATGTACTGGAGTGTTTTACCTACTTGTTGTTCTATATACCTTATGGTATCAGGTCTGATATTTAGGTCTTTAATCCATTTGGATTTTACCTTCATACATGATGTTAACTGGGGATCTATGTTCGCTTTTTTCCAAGTGTGCAAGATTTATGTGCTGATATGATAAGTTAATTTTATCATAAAAGCTTCTTTTACTATAAACTTTTTTAAGCAACAAAATGATAAGATTAAGCTTTTATTTTGTAAATTTTCTCAACCAATTATGCAGGCTGTGCTAGAAGGGATAAAGGAGAGGAAAGAAGACAGGTTAAAGGGGTTTCTAGGCAAGTAATAATGAGGACTTAATTTGAGAAGATACTGTGCTGCTCATCTGTGTTTATGTGTCTGTATTGATATGTGCCCATGTTTTCCAAGTACATGTCTCTTGTATCTCTTGAGATCTGGACAATAATTCTGTAACATTGGTATATGCATTGGGACTTTCACCATCTTTGGAAAAAAAAAATCATGTTCTTTCTTGAGTACATTACTTCTCTCCCTCTTTTCTTTCTTCATAATTTCTAAATTAAATCTGATTTCTAAATAAAAATCTGTTTTTACCTCAATAAAAGTAATTGGCATGGTTGCTATAGGAAAAAGTAGTTAATATTTAATTGAGAGATAAAACCAATAAGACTATCAACAACACAAAGGGAGATTATACCCAGAGTATCCCAGAGTTTTCTGATTGGGACACAAGAATTGCCTATAATAATGGGTTTAATAAAAAGAAAAAAATAATTGTGGAAGAGAATAAAATTATTAGATTTCTGGGTGTTGGCTAATATCTAGATAGTGACACCAATATATAGGACAGTGATAGCAGCCTTCTTTCTTGGGTTGCTTTAATAAAATAATATAAACTAGAGCTGTAGTGGACTGGTTTGAAGCCCAACCATTGAAATTAATTTTTCACAGTCTTTTAAACCACAAATCTAGGATCAGATTTTCAACACAAGTTCTGCTAGGAGACTAGTCTATGTTGAAAACAAATAGAAGCAGCTAACCTCTGCTGTATCCTCTAATCTAAAGGGAGCTAATGAATTTATTGAACTCTCTTATAAGGGAACATCCAATATCTCCATTGTGTTCCTCCAATTTATGAGTGTTTTACCTTTATGACTATCTTTACCTTTATGACTATCTTCCTAAGCAATTGACTTTTAATTTTATTTCACTGGGATTATAATTTGAGTATATATTTGGAAAACACAGACATTCTCATCATTGCAAATTGTGATTACAAATTACTCTGAGGAAAAGTAGATGAGAATTAAAAAGCCTTAATAAGAATATTGGATTTTATCTTACATGCTAAAGGACAATATTGAAAGTTTTAAACAGACAACAGATGTCTTTACATTTAACCAATTTATCTCACCATCTACTAATAACTACCTCAGATTATGTACATAAACTAAACTGCTTCTTGTTCACTAGAGCAACCTTTTGTTTCTTCTGAATATTTGCATATAAAGAAATATTTGCCATTTCTCCTTGTGAAATCCAGCCCTCTCAAATATGTTCTATGATTCTGAGTTGCACAGAACTATTCATATATTCTCTGTGGCAAGCTGTATTAATTCAATAATGCTTAATATATATGCATAAATGCAAGAAATTGCACAAATAGCTAAATAATGTAAATAGTAATATAGAGTCCAAGACCTCATCTACCAACCCTCTTCTGGACACAACTCAGATAACTGTGGGAGAACCCATCTGATACTTAATTAAATTATTTAATATATAATTCCATGCTGGTTTATGAAGATGTTAGCTCTGACTTTTCAGAGATTCATGTGGATAAGATCCACATGTGAGATTTGTAGATATTAGGTAAACCCAGTATATAGAAAAGAAACAGTAACTACAATATTATCACAAATAACTAATTTTAGACTATAGAAAACTACCAACTTCCATTTTGAATCTGTCCCCTACCTTGATTTCAACACAGTAAACTCATAGGCAGAATACCTGTTAAATTGTGTTGATTTGTAAGGTAGCGTAAATGTGCCTTATTCTGTTTCTAATTCTTTTTATGCGCATAAGGTTCTTAATGATATCCCAGTTTCATTTCTTGTATTAGTGATTTGTGTTTTCTCTTTATTTTATTGGCTATGATAGTTATCTAATTTTATATATTTTCAATGGCATATTTTATTGATATTCTTGATCATTTCTCCTCTATTCCAATTAGATTATTTCTAATATGTTTATTACTTTTATTTCCTTTGTATTTTTAATTCTTATGTTTAGTGGTTAGTTGCGTGGGCTAAGTGAGCAAAGATCATTGATATGAGAGTCTAAATGTTCCAAAGGAGACATGTAATACAATTAATTTTCCTCTCTGAATTGCATTAACTGTCTCCTACAAATTTAAATAAGCTTCATTCTAATTTCTATTACATTTATGTACTTTTAATTTGCCTAAAAAATTCTTCCTTGACTTCTAATTATTTACACATGTGTTGTTTATTTTTGAATTGTTTTGTTGCCTCTGATTTTTTCAATGACTGGTTTCCATATTGTTTTTTTATAATTGAATGTTTTATATGATTAAATTATTTTAAAATTATTAAAATTTATGGTAGTTATAGAATTTCATTCATTGTTTGTGGTAAATGGGTACTTAAAATAACTTATACGATTTTAGGATATTGTTTTCTGTAAATCTCAGTTGTTAGTTGATGAGGTTATAGTTATATTCTGCATCCTTATGAATTTAACATTTCTATTAATTATTGCATGATTTCTTTATTATTTTGTTTTATTTATCTGTTGGTTTTTGGGTCACACCCGGCAGTGCTCAGGAGTTACTCCTGGCTCTACACTCAGAAATAGCTCCTGGCAGGCTCAGGGGACCATATGGGATGCCAGGATTCGAACCTCTGTCCTTCTGCATGCAAGGCAAACATACTACCTCCATGCTATCTCTCCGACCCCTAATTTGTTTTATTTTTATGTTGTTTTATTTTTACATGAGTGATATTTTAGCATAAACATTTTCCTCCCCTCTAGACATATAACAGTTTATTTTATTTTATGTATGTTAAGTAGATTACTTCTTTTAAGATTTTAAGTTTGTTTATATTACTCTAAAGTCTTCATCATCAGATTAAACTTGGTTTAACTGTGTTTGATTTGGGTTCACATTTAGCAGTGCTCAGGATTTTTCTCCTAACTTTGTGCTCAGGCACCACATTGAGGTGACAGAGACTGAATACAGGCCGGCTGCATGCAAGCCAAGCACCTTAACCATTGTACTATTTCTCTGGCCCCTGCATCATCAGATTTAATTATAGCCAATGCTTCTTCCCTTTTATTGATTTTATATTAAATCATTCCATTTTCTACTTTCAATCTACCTATATAGCAATATATGAATAAATTACTTACAGGCAACATATATTTGAGCATATATCATTTTTTTTCTCTTTTTTCCCCCTTTATTTAAACATCTTGATTACATATATGGTTGTGATTAGGTTTCAGTCATGTAAGGAATACCCCCTTCACCAGTGCAACATTCTGAGCATATTTCTTAACTTACTCTGCCAATTTTTGTATTCTAAGTGGTACATTTCTTTTTGTTTTGTTTCGTTTTGTTTTTTTCTGACCACACCCGTTTGGTGCTCAAGGGTTACTCCTGGCTAAGTGCTCAGAAATTGCCCTTGGCTTGGGGGGGTCATATGGGACGCCAGGGGATTGAACCGCGGTCCTTCCTTGGCTAGCGCTTGCAAGGCAGACACCTTACCTCTAGTGCCACCTCGCCTGCCCCTAAGTGTACATTTCTAGCACTTGACCCAGGATAGACCTTCAGTTCAATCCCCAGAGTCCCAAATGGTCCCCCAAAGCCAGGAATGATTTTTGAGTGCAGAGCAAGGAGTAACCTCTGAACGTCACCAGGTGTAGCCCAGGAAACAAACAAACAAATAAGTCTTTGTTTTTCCCTTTTTGCTCTCATCGGGGCAAGAGTGGGTTGCTGTGAACAGAGAATCCTGAAGCCACTACTATTGACTCTCTGTTGACCTGTGAATGTGGTGATACTTGGCCACTGCAGAGCTGGTGTCCACCACAACTACTCTGTGGGTTTCTAGAGATATGCCTGGTGATGATGAATGTGGAAGTGGCATGTAGTGCCAGGGATCTAACTGGGATCAGAAACACACTAACCCCTGTACTATTTCTCTGGCCCCACCCGTTCAGAAATTTCCATAAATTCCCTGGACACAATTGTTAATTTTCATTTTAATTTATAGTATTTTTAGTGAATGTTGTGTGTAACTTGTATTGTAATTTTATCAGGTATGGCATTTATATATGCACAGTTTATCCCAGTCTACCATTATATCCTTATTCAAATGAAATATAAAACTTCACCTCTTTTTACATCCCTTTATGGCTTCCATGTATCATGTACCTTTATTTTTACTTCTAAATATGTTTTATTAGACAGCAGTATAATATTTGCTTCCATCACCTAGTGTAGTTTTGCTTATTTTATTTTTCTTCCTCATTTATGCTTAGAGCTCCTTTTATAATAATTTTCTTTCTGTGATGACTGGTTCCAACTAATAAATATTTCATGAATAAGACTTTAAAGATACAAATCAGGGCACAGAACTGTAGGAAAGGAATTAAAAAACAAAGGACAAATGACCAGAACAATGTACTCAATGTCTTTTATCTGAGAATGTTGGAAGAGCCTGCCAAGAATTCTACAGGCAGTAGTATGATACATTAATTTTTATGTTACTTTTCTTTATAACATGTTTATCGCATGAATATCCTGAATTTTACTATGCTTTTAGAATGAAAAGAAAAATATGTTCTTTTATTTTAGGATTTTTGATGGCCAAAGAGAAATAAAATTATATATGTATATATATATATATATGTATATATATATATATATATATATATACATGTTTACAGAGACAGAGAGAAGTAGAGGTATTGAGACACTAAGAAAGTAGCAGAGATAGATTAATAAAATAAGTGCATGATTTGTATTAGACAATCTCAGGTCAATTCCACACATCGCATGGTTCCCTAAGTACATCTAAGAGCAATCACCAGCATAGAGTCCCTGAAGGGGCCTTTCATCCTGAACATCTGTTGTAGTGATTTAAATTAGGCTTCAGTTGAACGGATATCAGCCATTCACCCCCAGAACTTTGGGTCCCATCTTTAGAACCCACATAGTTTTCTGTACCAACACCAGAAATAGAACGTCTTCTAAGGAAGGCCCTTGTTCCACAGTGGGTTCCTATGACACCCTGAATACTTAGAAACAGCAACAACTTGGTTTAAAGGCATGGTTCCTCTCAGGGTGATGAAACCAGAAGATGCTCTGTGACACTCTCTCTCCAAAATAGGATCTGTATAAAACCAAGATTTATAATTAAATAAGTCTGGCTGCAACAACCGTGACTGAAGAGAACTTTTTCTGAGACCGTAAAGAAAAACTTTGGGGTTAGACGACTTAGTATGCCTTGAATCTATATTTTGTGTTATGGCAGGATGCTTTTCATTAAGTAGAGATACCTGTTTTAGGCCAAAGATTTTTCCTTTCTATTTTACCCAACTATTGCTGTACCTATGCAAAAAACTGCCACTCCATTTTTATCTTTTAGATAGGTGCTCCCTCCTTTTTCATAGAAATATGGGATATGAATTACTTTGTCTTGCATCATTTTTCTGCATTTTTTAATAAAATTAAGAAGATGAAAAAGAAAGGATAGGGACAGCGACAAAGGACAGAACTAAACCATTGCAGGGGCATTGGTAGTGTTTAAAAAAAGGGACAGAACTAAATATCCAAGCCAAAGTCAACAACAATAGAATCAAGAGACTCAAACTCTAAGAATCTAAACTTAAAATAGGCCTATTATACTTGCCTGTTATATTGGAGGGAAAAGGTGGTGGTATATAGGATGCATTCTGGGAACAATTGTAGAAGGAGGTCAGCACTAGTGCTGGGAATGGCCCTGATTCACTGTATGTATGAAATCCATTTATGAAGGACTTTGTAAATCACAGTGGTTTCAATAAAACAAAATTAAAAAAAATTAACAATCGCTAAACACTAGTGGAAATGACCCCAAAATACGCAAAAGAAGAAGTTGAGGTATAGAAGATACAAGAGAGATAGAGTGAAAGATGGGGGAATAAGAGTGAGAATTTTTTGAGGCAGAACATGATGGTAGTTTTTATAATTAAAGTGAAGTAAATGAGGAAAATTCAGTCAAAACTTAGGTCTAGGTGGGGCCGAAGCTGTGGCACTAGAGGTAAGGGGTCTACCTTGCAAGCGCTAGCCTAGGATGGACCATGGTTTGATCCCCGGTAGTCCCAGATGGTTCCCCAAGCAAGGAGCGATTTCTGAGCACATAGCCAGGAGTAACTCCTGAGCACCAATAGGTATGGCCCCCCAAAAACAAAAACAAACAAAAACCTCTCAAAACTTAACTGGGAGGCTCATCAGGGGTACAGCATGTAAAGCATTTGCCTTGCATGCAGCTGACCTAGAATAAATTCCTGGAACCACATTATTAACCCTGAGCTGAGCCAAGAATGGTCTCTGACTGAAGAGCCAGGTATATGTCCTGAGCACAGCATATTTTAGTGTGGCTCCAAATCAAAACAAAAACAAAAAAATGAGGCCTACCTTTACCAAGGTTGGATTAAAAATGCATAAAAGATAGAGAATAAAACTGTCACAAGTCAAGGCATTAGTTTTGTTGTTGTTTTAAAGACAAAATACAAAGTCTTTACATATTCGCATCTGAAGCTGAAAGAGTAAAAAAATACGTATACCAAGGAAGTGACTGGATCAGGTAAAATAGTCATGCATTTTAAGAACAGGTCTTTCTACAAAAGATTAAATCACCTGTAAGAAGACATCCCAAATCAGTCTTATAAGTTTATATCTACCAATATCACTTATCTTTTCTTAATCACATCTAAATTGATATATTTCTGTATTACCATGTCATTTCAATTAGTGAACTTATAGATTTAATATTAACTGCTCTTTCATAGCCTCCAGGTGGCAGTGGCTTTATTGCCGTGGCTTTTCTGACACCTACAAATCAGACTCTATCAAAAATTGAAAAATTGCTATGCTGTTTTCTTTTTAGTAGAATCTCACAAACATGTAATTAAATTTCTCCTTTATTCTATTTGATGTGCACAGTATTTTGATTTCACATGACCCATAATGAAATATAACATTTATATATACTAAACTTTCATAAATTATTCAGTTAACACACCTGAAATGCATTTTAAGGGATAGGAGATAGCTCAAAGTGGTGGATAATTTACCTTGTATACAAGAGGCCTTACATTGGATTATTGACTTCAAATTCCCTCAATACTTTAGGGTACATCCCTGTTCTTGAAGCTTCTAGTTGTTAAACGTGAACATCTGATTACCTGGCTCAACCTTTGCACTGTCCTGAAACTTGAGTATATCACCAGGAATAAAGATCAGGTCCTTAGTGAGCATTACTTGAAGGTCCTAAATAAAAAATAAATTAAGGGACCAAAGAGCTCAATGGGTTGGAACACTCCTGTCGTGTGCAGAAAGTCTGATTTCAATTCCCTGCATCATATGAGCTCTAATCAGCATACTGGGAGGATGTACCATTTGGTGTGGTCCCCAAACAAAATAATATTAGTAATAATAATAACAAAAATGATGAGGATAATAAAATTAATACACTAGGAATAAATTATCATACTTTTATCATTTAGAAAACAAAGAAGGCCATAGTAGGTAAGAATGAGTTAAGTTATATTTTCACAAATTCACAACAAGAGAGCATAAACAATGAACAGGCTTAGTTTATTATTTCAGTTTTAGCCTCTTACAATTTATAAAATTGAAAATTTTGCCAACAGTTTATATCCTTTCCAACTGTCTACTAAAGCAAAGAAAATAAAAATAATAAGTGTTTTTGACTTTATGAACAAAGCAGAAATTATAATATGGGTGTTACAAATACAAACTTAGTATTTAAAGATAATCATTACTCTTAGCAGTCACAAATTGTGCTTCCTAGCAATTTTTTTTAAAAAGTGATGTATGAATCTCAATAATTTTATACTATGGCTCAGTTATTTTTATGAAATGCCTTGTCATCTAAGGAAACATGTAAGCAATATTGTTTTGCTTTCTTTGTATAAAGTATCATTTTTAATGATGGAAAATGGAAGCTAGTTGGTTAGAAACACTAAATTGTATGAGTAGAGTATATCAGTTGCAAGGATCATGAAATGTATTATTATTAGGTTTGGGGTCTTCAAATACGGACTCATGGTATTCATACTTGTATTGAATCAAACATTTAATTAAGAGGAGTATTCATTAAAAAAGAAGAGTATTCATGAGTCTTGATGGCGTATAAAAAGTTAATTCTTGAATTATATAAGTTATATTATTGGGGAAATTAAATAAACCACACAATATCTTTTATTGTAACAGAAGTGCTACTTATTTCAAAGAGTTACTGAGATAAATTAAGGATATGGAGAGGATGTACAGCAGATAAAGGCTTCAATTCCCATTCAGTCCCCTAAGATCCATCAGGAGTGATCCCTGAGAGCAGAGACCAGAGTGAGCACCGAGCACTGCAGTTTGTTCCCTCCAAAATAACACCAACTAAATAAGTCAGTTAAATAAGTCAGGCATCTTTCAAAATGCCGGACAGTGCCAGAATCTGTGCTCAGTAAATGTTTTTAATGTGTAATAAACAAGTAGAAAATGCAAAAGCTGAGATTTCTATGTAGGAGCTGAAATGCCACTATTTACAGTTTAGTTATTTACTAGCTATAGGAGGGGTATCTGGAACTAAGTTAGCAACAAAATATATCTTGCACAGCTGAGCAGTTGTGCAAAAGAGAAATATCTTTCTCAAATAAAATCTCTCTGTGAAACTTTGGCATGTTCTTTGCATTCAAAATATGTATATATGTATATGTGTGTGTGTGTGTTCTGAATGGTTTTCTTTATTTATTTTTATTTTTTTGGTTTTTGGGTCACACCCGGCAGTGCTCAGGGGTTACTCCTAGCTCCATGCTCAGAAATTGCTCCTGGCAGGCACGAGGGACCATATGGGGCACCAGGATTCTAACCGATGACCTTTTGCATGAAAGGCAAACGTCTTACCTCCATGCTATCTCCCAGGCCCCGGTTTTCTTTTATTGATTCCCTAATCAAGTCAGCCTTTATTGACTTTCAGCTTTCACTCATTTATTCTCATTTTATTCATTCTCTCTAAATTTTCAAGCTCTGTGAAATCAAGCCATTATTTCTGTCTTCTTTTTAGCATTTAAAATTATTACAGAAAACAAAAAAATAGAACAAATTGTAACAGTGAATTCTATTTTTTACCATAAAATTTCCCTAAGGATACTTATTCTGAGGCCACATCTAGTGATTCGAGGGTCTACTTTCAGCTCTGTGCTTGGAAGCATCTCCTAGATGCCGGCAATGCTCTGGGACCATATGGTGCTTAGATTCGGACATAAACTATTTGTATGCAAAACTCTACCAGACCCTGAATAAGGACTTTTGTTATAAATGTATCATCCCACAAAATTAGAAAAATGTCATGCTAGACCTAGTTATTTGTATAAACTAGAAATCTTAAAGCTGCTTTATTGAGATATAATTCATGTTTTCTCTATATTACCCTATAAGGTGTTATATTTATTAATTTCTCATATAGTCAAAATTATGCAAACCATCCTTCTACCCAAATGTGAATATTTGAATACTTCAAAAGAAATCCATCAGCCATCACAATACACTTATTCCTTCATCTCAATTTATAACTACTGATAAGTTTGTGTATATAGTGTAGCCTCATATTAGTGGTTTCTTTAACTGATCATAGTATATTATTATTTTGGTTATAGAATGTATGGATAGACAAATCTATACATATATACAACTATATTTATTTATCCATTCATTACTTGATGGCATCTGTATTGTGGATTTTGAAGAACTTTAGAATGTTTTCTAATGTTGAAATTATTTTATGATTTTATTAGCAATGTCTGAGTGTTTCCATTTCTCCATATCCTTTACAAGAATTTTATATTTCTAGCTTTTCTTTGAAGGGGTAGTATTTTTGTTATTTCAGGGAGTGCACATGCTATCTCTTTTTGATGTTAATTTTCCTAAATTAGCAGTGTTTTATGTATGTTCGTTGGTTATGATAAAACAAACACACTCAGTACTTTGCATATTTTTAAATAGAGTTCATTTCCTTGACTTGGTATTTAATTATACAAATTTCTTGCATATTCATTTTTAGCAATATATTTATGCAGTTACTTTGATATTCTTCATTCCAATTGAATTTGAATTATTGTCCAGTTTCTTCTAGAAATATTTTTCATGCTTTATTTTTTGGACTATTTGAATTTACTCATTCTTAAAAGATAGATTAGCTGGATATAGAATTCTTGGTTGAGAATCTTCTTTCAAAAATTTTTATTATGAAACATATATATATATATATATATGATCTTATTAAACTTGAAGTTTACCAGGTCTCTTGAATGTATACATTAATATATTCCTACCAATTTCTGGCTCTTCTCTTCCTGTGGCTCATATTATATGAATACACACAACCTTAAATAATGTACATATGGGTTATACATTATGCTGTGTGTTTTACTTAGTCTCAAGATTTTTTTTATTTAATCGTTCTGTTTTTCAAGCAAAGTAACTTCAACTCAACCTACTTAGAGTTTATATAATTCTTTCTTCTGTTACTCTGAATCTATATTCTTGCCCCTCTGTAATATATTTTTCATTTATTTTCTATCCCAAAATTTGAGATTGGTTCTTTTTAATACATTTATCTCTGTTTTATACTTTGATATATCACTCTTATACATTCTTTTACTTTTATAAATACACTTTTCTTTAATCCATTGAGCATAATTATAATTGATTTAAAATCTTTGCCTATCAAATCGAAATACTAGAATTTTTAGAAACAGGATTTCAAAACTTGACATTTTGTAATGTTTATTTTGTTTTAGGACCTATTTTTCTTTATTCATATTTCTTCATATTTTCATGATTTTTTGTTGAAACTGAACATTTTAAGTAAATTAATATGACAACTCTAGAAAATTCATTTCTTTACTCAAGTGTTTGTTATTATTATGGTTGTTGTGCAATTGCTTGTGTTTATTCTTTGAATTTCCTGGACTAATTCCATAGAAGCTGTATTCTTCATGGGTAGTCACTGAAGCCTCTGCTCAGTTAGAGGTCCTCTAATGATTTGACAGAGATTTCTTTAAATGCCTTGAACCAATGAAGCAAAAATTGCCAAGAGAATATGTGTATTGGGCATGTCTTCGGCAATCTGGAAGTTTACAACTCTTCCCTACCTTCACATTGCACTTTAATAGAACCTCCAGAGAAGACATATAAGCAACTGAGGTCTTTTCCTGAGTGTTTTATGTGCTGAACATAGGCTTTGCCTTTGGTAGCTAGTTCTCAGGTCTGACTCCTAGTTCTAAACTCAGGGATTACTTCTGAAAGACTCCAAGGACCATATGGGGTAGCAGAGACTGAACCCTAGTCAATCATATACAAGGCATTCACTCTACCCATTAGATTATCTTTCCATTCTTCTATTTTTTCTTTATCTTTTTCCTCAGCCTCTTAATCCAACAGGTATCACCATCCCAGGCAACTGTGCTAAAAAAATAGCAGCCACTGATAATTTTAAGCAAATGTCTGTGTATATGTTTATTCACTCTGATTAAGCAATGAGTCAAGTAGAATAAAGAGGGGGGATTTGGAATTGCATAAATAGTGGAAAGAAGTTGCCAGATGGATCCAAAAATAAGAAAAAAAAATTAAATTTTTCTGAGGATGGGATTCATTGAGAAGTTCCAAACCCGCTTGTTATCCTTAATTAGTGCCTGATAACTGGAATGCAGAGTTTCTGTTAGTTTCAAGGCTGTTGGCTTTCCAAGATTATGCATAGTTATAAATAAGAGAATGAAGATAGGGCAAATTAAATGCCAGAAAGCTTGATGTTTTACAGTCAGCCATTTTCATTTAATTAATAGTGCTCAGATTATTGCAAAATTTGGCTCATTTTTCAATTCTGTAAAAGTTGATTATAAATCAAATTTTTAGTCTTGTGGTGTATATTTTAAAATATCCTGATATCTTAGCATATTTACTCATTGCAGAACCAAAAATTCATTAATACAGATTTATATGTTTTCTTATAACATTTGAAATTTATGTAAAAAAGATATAGAAATAAGAGAAGCAATATATTTGATAATTTATTTTTATGTATATGAATAATATTTCTTGGGGGTTTTTTGCCTAGGAAATTAGTATTGACACAAATTAAATAACTTATCTTTCATCTAGTTTTAGATATTTACAGTTTGGTAATCTCACTAAAGTTCTATCAGTATTTCCAAACAGGTTCAGTTTGTGTCCTTTATTTCAGTTACAAAAATTTGCAATGGGTCTTGTAACTTGCATACTTGATTAATTTAAAATGTTATGTAAAAGCCAACCATATCTTTTATTATAAATTTATGTATCTCAGTATAGTATTTTAGGACAAAACAGGATGTACTAAAAAGAGGAATAAATCTTATCAACCACAAAGGAAGAGGATCAAATCAAAGATAAATAGAAATAAAAATCAATGAACATTTATTGTGCTTCCATCGTCTTCACCACAGAGATTAATCATAAACTTGGAAAGGGTAGAGCAAATAGTAATAGGACTGCTCGGCTCTCTTAAAAAGACGGATAGTATCCCAACCCAGAAAAGCATTCCTAAGTTCTGAAAAAATGTGCCCATATGATCAAGGGACCCTGTCAATTACTGATGAGAAGCTGTGAAGCAGGTGGAAGAAATACCAGAAAACTGAGGTTGGAAAATTAGACTCATTTTTCAAAGAGAGAAGGAACAAAAGCTCAGTGGTAATGATCTAAGCCTCATAAAAGTATTCTAGGTTATCTTATTTAGAGTATTTGGAAATCATATCATTTGAAAAACATATTTTGTCATAATATATAAGAATCATATATATATATATATAAACTATTTCAGAAAATGTTGAAATATCTTAACAACTGATAGAAATCATACAGGGTAAAATATATTGAGTCCTGCTAGTTGACAGTGAAGTGTTGGTTTATGTTGTTATTTTCTAATTTTGTCTTTTGTTCTCTTAAATAATTGCTTATCTTAGTGAATAATCTTAGTAAGACCTGATATTAGATTGGGTATCACAGTTGAGGCAATTAGTATGCATGTATGAATAGATTTCCTATCACTCAATGTTGACATCAAAAATAAAAGTAATTTAATGATGTTTTTCAGAAATAACTTTTAGGTATTCAAATTGAGTCATCACTATCTTAAATTATGGTCATATGATTTTACCTAATGAAACAAACTAAATGAATTCACGCTGATGCATTATTGGATGCGCAAAACAAGAAAAACAAATCACGCAAATTTTCCCACTTAATTATTGTGCTAGAAATTCATTGTCATATTATTGACCTATTTGGTCATGCCCAAGTTAATCATGTCTGAACCTTTCCCAGTTGGAAATAAGCTTGTTCAAGTCCTGTCTTGCAAGAATAGCAACTAAAACTCACTCATATATGCTTGTAGTCCTATCACTGCAGCCCACCACAACCATCATCTCCCACAGTGAGACTGCAGTCTGCAATGAGCCTGGAGACTTAATGTCAGACCTATCACTTCCGTGTACCCCATTTTTTAATTCTGCTCAATCATTTGCCACATTAAATTAAATCTAACTACTTACTAAAGCCCTCCTTACTTTCTCTTTGCAAGGAGTTGTTTTGAAATACTGAAGCAGAGTTTACATGCAGTAAAGACTAGTAAGCCAGCAACTTTAGTCTCTTATTAAAGTCAAGCATGTGTCTTTGTTTCATGTTGCTAATGATGTGGAACCATGGAGGCTCTAGTATATTTCGCCTGGACGGTGTGGGAGCAAATGCTGAGAGCTCATTACTCGGCTCCCCATTGGAATCCTGCAGGCTTCCGCTCATTGAGGAGACTGTAGGGGCTTTGACAGAATTATTATACTGAATATTTTTAGACTCATTAACTATATCACCAAAGCAAAACATCTCTTCCTTAGATGCAAATGGCTGTAGCTACTGTGGCTTTGCTTTAGTTATTGCAGAAAAAAGAATGAAGCTTGAATGCAACTTAAGGAAAGGACTTTCATGCCCGGATGTTTGATTTTGCAACTTATATTGGGACTGCTGTGGCTGTTTTGCCACATTTGAGTCCCTTACACAGATGTGTTATTTACAAAAATAAATGCATGCATGTCCTTATCTTAAGCCAATAATCACAATTTCGTAAAATTTCGGTGTCCTAGAATGCACTCTACAATTTGAAGCTTTAACTTTGAACTTAGGATTGTGATATTCATTCCCAATATTGCAAATTAATTTTTGGTTACCTGACCTAAATCTAAAGGAGAATGACTATGTAGTTAAAATAATAATTTGGAGAATAACTGTCCTCCTAATTCTGGAATTGTAACATATGCTATCTGGCATGAAAGATGACACGCTGCCTTACATCATTACCATACCTTAACACAGCAGTCTGATTTAAGTTTGAAGAGCAAGAAAGGAATTTTAACCTACTTCCAAATTGTCTTGCTCTTCCACATTTCAGTTCAACTTTAATGTTACTTTATTGGGACTTTAATGATTTAATTTAGACTTAGGAGGCCCTTAAAAATCCATATCTTAAAATTTGTTCTTTAGAGACAGAGATCTGCATTTATGAAGTCATTTACAATTAAACAAGAAATTACATAGAATTTCCTATTTTCACAACTTGTTTTGGTGTTTTGATGCAGTCTATAATCTCTTATATTGTCTACAAAGGTGACAAAGATTCATATCTCTCTAACCCTTAGGCTTAGATGTCTCTGGACATTTCAACATTAATATTTGATCTGAAATAGCATGTACTTTAATGAAAAAAAGAAAGGTTGTTTGTGCGCTAATATTCAATGCTTTGGAAGAAATATTCTTTGATTTTATTTTCGGTTCATTTCCCACACTCTAGTGCTTTGACAATAGTGACAGTGACTTCATACATCAGGAATTTCTCCTGCTTTCCATGACCGCCAGGGAATCTGAGGGGAATACTTTACATCTGAAACATGTTGTCCTTTGGGATTCTACCATTAGAATAACAGGTCTGATCAGTAGCCTATTATGAAATGGAACTCCTACAATGGAATAGGGAGAGAAAAGGGAGGGGGTTTAAGAAGAAAATGTTTTATAGTAAAACTACGAAAGTAAGAATTTTACATGCAGTTTAAATTTTTATTATGCCTCTTTAGAACTCAATTTTATTTCATAAAAAATTCTAAGACTCTTACATTTTTCTAATACCAAGAGAGTATAAAATACTGACTAGTGTAAAGTAAGGAATGTTTAACTTAGATGACTAAGAATGAAAATGTGACCAAAATTATAGACTAGTTTTGTGGGAGAGCTCCCTTGGTGTTCTGGAGAATTTAATCAAAAGTCCTGTGGATGGTTTTTTAAAAGAGGTCAAGAAACAGGACCAGAGCATGTTGCGGGGCTTTGTACATTGAGTAGACTGCTTTCCTTGCACATGGATAACTTGGATTCTATGCCTGGCACCAGATATGACTCCCACAGTTTTGCCAAGAGTGATCCTGAGCACAGAATTGGGAGTAATTCCTGAACATAGTAGAGTATGGTTCAAAAATAAAATTAAAAAAAAAGGAAAATGTAAAGATATAAGCCAGAGATCAACTCCCAAAAGTTGTTGTATTTCTTATAAATAATAAATCTAAATATAAATCTTACTACTAATGAATCCTAAAGAACTACCATATATCTAAATATAATCTCAAAACTGTTGGTTATATGTAGATGCTCTCATTTTATAAATTAAAGTTTTTATTGAAGTAACATGTGTACAAGACTGGCTGTATATTTTAAAAGTACGATTTTGCATCTCTTCAAAATATAAGGCCATACCTAGCACCAAAAGTATGATTATTATTCCAACATAGTTCTTTGGACCTTTTACCTTTTATCCTCTTTCACTACCCCAAGTTACCTTGTCTTAAGTCATAGTCAAGAGAGTTGATGACATTTGGTTTTGTCTTTTCTGATTTTGTTTAGATTCTCTATATTCAACCAGCAAGTGAGATCATGCAATGTTTTACTTACTCCTGACATTCTTCACTTGGCACAATCCCTTTCATTTGCATCTATTTTGTTATAAAATGCAAAGTTTCATGTTTTCTTTCAACTAAATAGGATTTTATTGTGTATGTAGACCACATTTTCTTTATATGTTCATGTTCATGGGACACGGGTTAATTTCACAACTCAACAATGAAAATAGAGTAGTACTCAATGAATGCTTTTTAACCCTTTGGGCATACATATCTAGACTGGAATTGTTTAATCATATGGTAGATTTATTTTCAATACTTTGAAAACTTTCCACACTGTTTTTCTGTAGAGGTTAAACCAATTTACATTTTTCACAAACAGTTAATGAATTTGTCTTTTACTGTTTTTGCTTTCCTTTTTGGTTGTTTCTAGTCTTTTTTGTGTGTGTAGTCCTTTCTCAAAGATAAGGGATGATATTTTATTGTTGTTTTGACTTGGAGGTCTTGATAAAAGTGATGAGTTTTTTTCATATGGACAGTCTTCTCTTAAAGATTATAGATAGAATATTGAACAAATAAACTTTCCTGTCCCAGTGAGGCAGAGAGTAAAAAAGCCTGATAAGTCTAGTTTTGTTTATGTGTATCAGTGTGTGTTAATATGTCCAAAGTTGTAAAAATAATACATGATTAAGGCAGTTTTCTCACATGCATCTAATTTCTTTTCAATTTAAGTCAACAAATAATTCATTGAGTATCACTAGGCGAGAATTCTGAACATAGAACCAGAAGTAAGCCCTAAGCATTTCCAGTTCCAGGTGTGTGTGTGTGTTTGTGTGTGATTGGAATATGTGTGTGAATACCTACGCTCAGAAATCACCCCCAGCAGGCTCAGGGGACTATATGGGATGCCGGGATTCAAAACACAGACCTTCTGCATGCAAGGCAAATGCCTTACC